>JAIUND010004396.1:0-12143 GCA_034699125.1 Gisinianus flammeolus | reverse complement strand
GAAACTAATGTATTTTGATATGGAGAACAACATATAAAAAAACTAGAAACTCCTACGTTCGTTTTTTTTAACATTACTGAGTGGCTGGACTGCCGTAGTACTCCTTTGGATCCATTCAAAAATGGGGACGATAAATTTGAATAATAATCAAACTGAAGAAATTCCACCCTCGACCTTTGCCTTTGGGGATGAATATGAATCCAGCAGTGGAGCCATAATTTTAAATATCAATTTACAAAATAATTTATTAAAAGAGGATCCTCTGGATTTAAATCAACTTGATGGGCCTCGTATGAAAACGTTTTATGTCCATTTAGAAAATAATTCCATTACAAGTCTACTTGCTAAAAATTTTGAAGCATTTTTAACAAGAAGAAAGGGTGTAATTTACGTTAAAAATAATCCAATTGTATGTGATTATTTGGTTAAATGGTTACAAAATCTAATGTGTGATTATGAAATTCAACGAGCTGTTAACGAAGCCATATGTTGCGGTTTGGACGTACATGATCCAAAGGCTTCCAGTGTTTTCACTGCACATCTTGATGAGTCTAGTAAAATTCATGATCCAGAAGCTTGTAAGAAAGGGAAAAGAAATGGACGAGCAACTCAAAATCAAACTCAACGAAACATTTGGATTGTCTTTAATTTCATCCAATTGAATTTTGTACTCATTTGACTTTTAAAACCCAAACCGAAGTCAAAAATGATGCCAAATAAAATTCCATTCGATGCAGCCCCTTTTTTCAATGCTACTTTTCTTCAATGTTACCATAATATGCAAAATCCCTATGTATTTAGTCTGTGGGAAAACTGTACTGTTCGTCTGTTGTTTTTTTGTCTGTTTTTAACTGCCGACTGTACGTTGCTCATTTTATTGTTTTTTGAATTGGTGTCTTTGGTATCGATTTAAATTTCCCTGTGTCACCTCGCATCAAGATAATTACAGAGTTTACGTTTAAGAGCCGCGAATCGCGATGAGAAAATTGGCCCCGTTTTTAATGACTATTTTCGCTCAAATGGGGGCAATTACGATGGTGACCGTGGCGAAAAGCAAGAGAAATGGGACGTCTCCACTCCACCCTCCCATTTCAAGTCTCAAAATTTCTAGGAGAAATGTGAATGGAATTTAAACACTTCAAAGTTTCTGAAGGAATTTCCCGTTTCCTGGTTGAATTTCCACCAAAACTCTTGATGGGGGTCGCAGAAGAGTGAAAATTCCAGAAATTTAGAATTCGAGAGTTTTATGAAATTTTCTATAATTTTTTCAGACAGTTTGAATTCGCCCCGGATTGAAAATGCTCACAAAAGAGGATTTGAAATGGAATTACAAAATTTTACAATGGGCCAGCCGATTCTGTTTGATTCCAATGACATTTGACGATCGTTCGGGTGAAATGAAGTGCGTTACATCGATACGGTCAAAAATCCTTTTCAAACTCTGGGAATTTCTTTTTGCACTTTGGCTTGGATTTTTAATAATCCGGCCAATTTATCTATCCATGAGCAAAGTTGATTGGGATTTCTTTCCATTGACACTGATTGCTTTGGCTAATGTCGGCGTTGCTTTTATTGTCCTCATCCTGATTTTTGATATTGAACGTGATCTAAACTGTAAAGTTTTCAATGAAGTCCTCAAAATTCGAGGTAAAGGCGAAAACTTCAAATGTCAAAATTCCATATAGCTGATCAAAATTTTGTGTTGTTCCTGTAGGGGCTGAATCCAAGGGGGGAGATTTGACAGGTCAACGAACGTTTACTGAGCTTCTTTTGCCGTACAGTCCCCTTGCAATTTATTCAGCATTCAGCGCCGTCTGGGCATTGTACATTTTGAATCCGAATCTCCCAATTTTACTCATTTCCACAATTTCGATTGAGGATCGAACTTTTTGGGTCATCTTAATCTGTTTGATTTTGGATCATTTTCTCTTTTTTGACTTTTACTTGGGTCATTTATTATTTTTTCTTTATCCTCAATTTTATCATGGCGCTCATGGATTCCATTCTATAGCCCTGGGCAAATTAACCCGCTTCAACGTAAACTCTCCAGAATTCACGGACCATGATTTGTTGGATTTATTGATGAACTCTCAGGAATTTCTTCAAAATCTTCGATTACAATTGGAATTTTTTAATAGAGTTTTTGCATATCCACTTTGGCTTATAAAATCTTGTATGTTGGCATGTGGGATTTTGAGTGATTTTAGTGCAATTCGTCTACACGATAAAAATCTTGGAATGTCCATGGTTTATTTACTACTTTTTATAGAATTGGTCATTTATTACATTGGGATTTTTCAAATGGCTTTTGGGATTACAGAAAAATCTCAAGAAATAAGGATGGGAATCCTTGTGAGTTGTGCTCAATTAAAATTTCCAAGTAATCAAAAATGTATAACAAATCTCTGTAATTCCATTCCAATTTTAGTCATGAGAGTCGGAGGATTTTCATCTGTGGAACGAGAAGCTGTACCCATTTTTATTGATTTTCTTATCCAACAAATTGTAGGACTTTTACTCGCATTTTGATTTTACATCATCTTAAAATAAAATTATTTTATAATTTAAATTAAATAATTGACTTGAGTTAAAATTAATTGTAAACAATTTTATGAGAAAAATAAATGGTGCAATGTAGAGCAGAAGGAAAAAATTCAGGTGCGAGAGATCCTTGAGTTTACCGCGCTCATTCAACAACCAAAATCTTACCAAAATCGGCGAGACTTTCCTCTCTGCACAGAACAGAGTTAAATTAAATGGTAATTAAAAGTATCTAAAAGTTTATCCAGAACTTAACAAAAGGAGAATATTTAACGTTGATTCACAAGGTGAGTTGTGTATTATAAATTTATGCATTCATTTTATTACTTTGAGCACACAAGACCTCATAATCTTGAATTGAAATTTTCCCATGTGGGTGTAAATTTTCTTTCTTTTACCTTTAATTAAACATAATTAAACATTCACCTTTTTTTGAAATTTCAAAAAGATAAATGTACGTAATATTATTAAGACCATTGCTATTTGTACTTTCCTTTGTCGTTTTTCCTGGTAGCTTCCTTTAATACCATGAGCATGAAGACCCGTTCACATAAACGGGTTAAAAGGGATGAAAATGAAGTAGCTGCAAGTTCCGCATCCTCATTTGAATCCCAAGTTGACCCTGAGGATTCTCAACCCATCAGTTCCAGACTCCGGATAAGGAATACTAATAATAACAACAACAACAGGGAAATGATGGACAATGTAGAGGCATCACCGGCAAAGATGAAAGCTCTTTCAATCCCCTTGGTAATTCCTTTTGCATAATATGCAAATTGTACTTTTATACATGTTGCTCTTGTCCATATTGATGCAATTATTTTTATCAGCCTCTTATTCATTTCTGTATGCAGTTAGAATTGTTGTTTAATTTGTCTTTAACTTTATTTGTCCTTGTATTTTAATTCTATAGATTCAAGATGCCATTTTATCTCATTGCAAAGTCCAGACATTAAAGAACCTCCGTCTCACTAACAAATTCTGGTGTGGATTGGTAAATCGTGAGATGTTCAAACGGGATTGTGTTCAAATTGTTTTTAATTTTTTTTCTCATCCTCATTCACTCAAGTTTACTCTACTCAAGAAATCCATTCCAAAAAAGATGAGGAAATCTGCTGCTGGAGTAGCTGTTGCTGTTACTGCTCCATGGAATTTCCCATGCACCGATTTCTCGTTCTTTCATTTGGATCCAAAAGTAAAATTAAAAGAACTTGAAAGTTTCCTCTCTATTTTTGGCCCTCATATGAAAACTTTGACTTTCCGTTTGTACGAGCGTGAGGAATTTTTTCATTGTTTTCTCCGCTCGTGCCCAAATATGACAACACTCAATTTACTCTCGGATGGTTTTGAAGAACATGATGAAGTCTATGATTATGGAAAGAATTTGGCTCCATTCCGTAAACCTGTCCAGCTTCTCCCTGCTCTTTTACATTTGAATTATGTTTCTTGTCCGGATCAACCTCGACTCCGGATACCGATTGGTCATCGTGTTTCTCAAATAATTCGAGCTGTTCCAAATCTACAGACTTTGGATAATATTTGGTTTGATAATGTCAATTGGAAAAGTCCCCCTCAAGAGATTCGCCTTATTAAAAAATTGTCTCTAACGGAATCAAATTTTCCTGAACGACGAAATTATGGTGGTTTTGCAAATCTTGAACCTAAATTGGAATCTTTTGTCATTCGGTATATACAAACATTTATTTAATTGTACTTGTGATTATAAATTAGAATTGTAAATAAATATTTTATTATATAATGTTGTGGATATATAGGAAACGACCGTATTACAGTTTTGGACCATCCCCAATAGCGGGTTCTCCCATGGAACTTGATTGTCTCCGAATATTAAGATCTAGTGCAGATTCATTAAAGATTTTTGGTGCTCCTCCATCATTTTTCCATTTCCCATTGAAAAGTCCAACTATTTTCCCCCAGTTCAAGGCACTAGAGATTCTTAAACTCCGTTTTGACAGAGAAGAGAATGAGACTCAAGGCTTATTTCAATGAAGAATATCTACGAAAATTTCCAAATGCTACAGATTTACAAGATTGGGCTCCTAATTTGAAAACTGTACAATTGGAATTATCTGCACCAGCATGGGAAATAATTGGACAGGGTGAAGACTACACACCTTTGACTACAAATGGACAGAAATTTAAAAATGGATTTGGCTCAGTCAAGACTTTAATTATTTGTGGAATATGGAATCAAGATGATCATGATAAAAATTATTGTCAATGGGAAATTGATGCAAGTAAGCCATATGGTTGGTTGGATAGGGTTAGAGAACTTTTTCCGAATGTGACTGAGCTCACTCTCAAACATTCAACTCGATTGTCTCGGTTGCTTCCAAAATTCTTTACTCTCTGGCCTAAAATTAAAGTACTCAAGATTGAGATTTGTTTTCCTCAAGAACCCTACTGGCAATGGGAAAGGAGAAGGGACGGTGAAGAAAATGACGTCTCATTTGATGATCTTATTGTGGATTTCAATATAATCATAGCACATCTAAATTATTATACGAATGCTAATACAATTGCTTCGTATGTCAATTTGGACTCGGTTTTGACTGGACTTCCAGCTGATCTTTGTCAACGACTCTCGGATTCTTTGGATGAAAATGTTGATTTGAATGCTGTGGATCGGATGGCTGTTCCATCTCTCTTTACTTTGACTGGTAAGCTGAATCATGAAAAACTAGAATTAAATGTCCTTTCTTTTGCTTTTGTAAATGAATTTCATGTTCTTTTTATGTTTTTTTTGTAGAGTTGGAAATTTTGGAGATTCATTTTGTTGACCGTCGAAAAGGAATGGCAAAGGGGAAATGTCCAATTTCAGATGTGACGGGTCGTTTTGCTTTCCAAATGCTGGAGAAACTCAAAGTTAAATTTTTCTACGATCAGAATGGAGATTTAGCACAAGGTAAATAATTTAATTGTAATTAATTGACTCATTACAAAATTTAATTGAAGATGGAAAATAGTTTTAACAATTTGTATTTTGCATTTGGATTTGATTTAGAAATGCGGAAATTTCTCGAGCCACTTGCCCGATTCTGTGAATTTGAACATTTGAAAAAGAGTCCATTCGATTCCTTTATGCTTCGTCAAGTTTAAATCTCAATTCCCCAACTTAAACCAATTTACAGTAAAATATCTCACATTAATTAATTGCATTAATTAATTACACACATTTTGTCATTTTTTACTTTTTTTTTTTAATTCCAGTTTTTAATTTCCTATTTTACTCTCTTGACTTGAGGGTGCGGTTGGTAATGATTTACAGTAGTTTAATATTATTTTTAATCATTTTCTTTATTTAAATCTTGTAATATTTGAAGAACAAAATTCAATGAATAAAATTATTGAGGAATTGAACATTGCAATTATAAAGCAGAGCGATAAAACTTATTGTAAATTGAATAATTTGTTGTGATTTTCATAAATTGTCCATTTAACAACAATATACGTCTTCGTCATATTTCACTTGGAGTTGTGGCATTAATTTAAAAGCACCAATCCGACTGACATCCGTCACAGCAGATTTAAAAGCCTTCTGAGATTTTTTCTCGGTCATTTTACTTCCTTCACAGTCGGAACAATCGCCTTCCTCATAACGAGCGCGACACAAATACTTCAAAGTCAGTGTCATGTCCCGCAGCCCTACACACACAGACACACACACACACAAAGGGAAAGAGAGAGAAAAAATGAATGAAAGCAAACAATTTTATATTCAGTTAATAATCCTCAATATGCAATTGCAATTAAAATTCTTTAGTCCTCTTGTCTACAGGGTTTTTGTCTTATTGTTTTTGTACCTTTTAAATTCAAAATGGATGGGTTTCCTCGATGGAACTTGTCAATGTCCTTTCTTGAAATTTCTCCATTCCTTGAGTTCCTCTTTTTATTATTCTTAAGCATATTGTAAAAGGTTTTACAATTCTCGATGGAAAATCCCGTGAAAACCGAGTCAATTGTAAAGGGATCTTCATTTTCCTCACTCGTGACCTCGACTTGAATATTAAGAGAAACTAAATTCGGAAAATTAGACCAAATACATCGACCAATAGATGGAAAATCCTCAATCTCCCATTTTATATCAAGATTCATTAGATTTGGGCACATTGTAGAAAATTTTTGGAGCATGTCAGCTGTGGGCGTCCATGATTTATCTTTAAGATTGACCACATTTTTGAAGACTGGGAGACCCAACTCGGTAGGAAAAATTGATTCAGCAAATCCAGCAGGGTGCTCCCGATCTTCCGGTTCATAAGGTGGGAAAAATTAAATATGAAAGAAAAAAACATGATTTAAATTTGGATAAGTCCTAAAACGAATTTGTGTGAAGAATATTAAAAATTAAATGTAACAAATTAAAAATATACTGAGCTTACAAATGGATTTCAAATTAGGAAAAAAGTCTACATCGAAATCTCTTTGGATCCAGGTTGATGGGAAATAAGGGTCTATTGCAGCTTCAAATAGACGGAGACTGTTAAGTTTTTCAAAAATTGGAAGGTGAACTTTGGGTAAAAATCCAAAAGGTTCAAAGACAAATTTCTTTAATGTTTTCTTATTGTACTCAAAGAGATAAGAGATGAAATTTCCAGCATTTGATAATAATTCTAAGTCATTCCCAAGACTTTCTTTCACTTCAAGAGTGAAATGAGTCAATTTCAATTTGGATTTTAAGTCATTTAAAATTTCTTTGGGTAATTGAGTCCACCATTTAACAAATTCTGGTGTGAGACCGAAGACTGCTCTTGTTAACAATTCAAGTTTTTTGACAGAGATGAAAATTTGAACATCTTGTGCTACCAATTCCTTTCGAAATTCCCACGGACCATTGAAAATTTCCAATTTCGGTGCTGCTCTCAATAAATCCTCCATAATTCCATGGTACTTTCTGAGTGACCCTCCCCAAGACAATTTGAGAGATTTGAGTGAAGAGAGTTTTGGTACTTCATTTGAAGAAAAAAGTCGTACAAGTTGTGAGGATTCATCTTGACTACAACATTCAATCCCAAAATGTTGAAGATTTGGTGCTCTCCATAGGAGTAATTCTCGAATTTTTTCAATTTTATCTTCTGTTAGTAATCCTACATCAATTTCCAAGGATTTGAACATTTTTCCAAAAATTACAAAGAAAATGGTGAGATCGGGTGAATCAAAATTCATGGAATGAAATGAAAAACGGGCAATATGGAAATTGCGGGATTCGATGAAACAGGCAATAAAGCCCGTCAAAGTCAGTATCGGTCTCAGTCGTTGGTCATATCTTCCTTTCAATTGATGTCAATCTGTTTCCCTCCAGAAGGAAAAACTTAAGTTAACATCCAAACGATCTTTTAAAAGGGATGAGGCAATTTCATTCAATTTCCAATTCACTAGACGGCACTTTAAAAGATCTCGAGTAGGTAAATTAGATAAAATCTCCATGAGGATCTGTAAAATGTACATACACAAGACACATGACAAATGAGTCTTGTGTAAGAGCTTTTTAAAAAGGTCTTTCTTACATGCAGATAAAATAATTTAAATAATATTAAAGTTAATTCGTAGATAGATTAATACATAATTAATTAATATAAATAATAATATTTACCTCTGGGGGTAAATCCCCAATGGTTTTCTCTACTTCCGGTTCATTCCCACTCTCGTTAGCCATCTCACACTGTAATTGCTCCTTTGCTTCTGTTCGCCTCCTCTTTCTACGATCCATCTAACGACACAATAATTTATTTAATTTCAATTAACGTGAATTTGCAAAATTACAAAACAAACTTAAAATAATACATTAAAAAGTAATGAAAAAGAAAAAGTAGTTTTGCAATATGATATCCAAAATAGAGTAAAAAGACACTCAAAATTCCATTGCTATTCACCTTGTCAGGTTCAAAACTATTGAGAACATTCAAAATAAGTTAATCAAAGTTAATTAAAGTAATTATTAAAGGATTCCAGGAGTTTCCAAGACTCCATGTCAAAACACCTACTGCAAAACACCTACTACAAAAACACCTACGGCAAAAGACCGACTGGGAAAACACCTACTGTACAAAACACCTACTCGTAAAATGACCTATTGTGAAAAGACCTACGAAAAAAGACCGACTGACCAGAAACACCTACTGTAAAAAGACGTACTTCGAAAAGACCTACTTCAAAAAGACCTACTTCAAAAAGACACACCTTGCAAAAACACCTACTCTGAGTGAGGTTGTAATTTTAATTTAATATTTCAAATTAGAATATCCGTGGTATTTTTCGCATACTAATACTCTTTCAGAGTGAACTTGATTGGACTTGTGTGCACTGTTGATTAAATGGAAATTTCACTTAAAATGTTTAATTATGACTTACATAGCACAAGTTCTAATTGTGTTTACAAGATTTGATTTGGATTTTTAATGTGTTTTTCCTCCACACACAAATCAAATAATCAGTTGGATGTTTGGCAGGCGCGGGGAAGTGAAAAATTGAGCCGTTTCAATATCAAATTCCACAATGCAAAATTTGGAACAGAAATTCTCAGAATTTCAGAGTTTCGCGGTGTCAATTATCTACTTTTGTCTAGGTACGTCCGTCATCATCCCAGCAACTCGGCGACTCTTGACTAATTTACATTGGTATACTCAACTTCGCGTCCTCTTCATGTTCATTCTAAAACCATCCCACTTTTTTTGTATATACATCTGATGCACAATGACAACAGAGAGCAAGAGGACTCATTTACTATTGATATACCGTTTTTATAATATTTATATATATAGGTTGACGGGTTTCATTAACCATTTTCTTACCACTAGGCCAACATTTTCGTTGGAAAAACGTTAATCCAATGGCAATACAATTGGAATTTGTTGCCAGTCAAAAAGGACGGCCTCATTTGGTCGTGGAGGGTTTCCGGTTTGTTCTCAATGCCGAGAAGAACGAGAAAAGTACTATCAGTGTACTCAGTACAAAAGGAAGTGTAACGGAGTGATGGGGAAATGCCCTGCCGTCGCCCGGACCACCAGTGATGACTTGGAACTACTGCATCACAGCCGGAATCATAATCACGTGCCCAACCCAATCCAAATCCGGGTAAAAGAGTTTATGGCTGGCCTCAAGACCCAAGCTCGGACAACAACAGAAAATCCTAAATTGCTTGTGACGTCCGTATGGGGAAACCTTGGACCAGCTGTTATGGGTGCCCTTCCTAGCGTGTCCTTAATGACCCGTGTTACCCAAAGGTCAAGGGAGGGTGAAGGACGTCCACTGGTGAACCCGATGTTCCTTGGAGAACTCGTTTTTCCCCCCGAGTACATGACCATTCGGGACCAGCCCTTTCTCATGTTTGACAGTGGCCGGGACGCTGGCGATGGACGAATTGTGGTCTTTTCAACCCAGCCGAACCTTCATTATCTTGCTAACTGCCCGTTCTGGCTAGCTGATGGGACATTTAAAGTCACCCCTCCCCTTTACCAGGGTGGTGGTGGCCAGCTCTACACCATTCATGGCTTCCGTTTTGGTCTATGTGTTCCTCTGGTTTTTGCCCTTCTTCCTCGAAAAGACATCCCGACCTACGCCAGGCTCATACGTGAGCTTCAAGTACTCCAGCCTGGACTTGACCCCCGAATAATTAGCACGGACTTCAAGGCGGCAGCTTTACGAGTTTTTGGTGATGCATTTCCAAGGGCACGCCAACACGGCTGTGCGTTTCATTTTGGGTAATAAATTTGATTTTTTAATGTTTGTGTGGTGAAAAAAGCGAGGATATTCAACTCTGGGACATTGGGGTCAAATTTTGACCTTTTAGTTCATGCACTTTCATATGTCAATAATCCTTTCCCCCGGAATTTTTAAACAACCGCAATACGTATACCTATATCCGTTTCCTACAAAAGAATGTACGGTTCTTTAAAATTTGCATTCAAACTTGACCTTCATATCCATGTCTGGATATAGTTAAAGTCGGGACTGACCTACTTTGGACCTATACTGACCGAAATTATTAGTGTGGCCTAAATTTGTGACCTTAGCTCACATATTGACCTCTCTAAAGGTCGCATTCACATTTCGTTTACGGCGCCATTTCTTTATTTTATTTTTTGTCAATTCATTTTAAGAGACCCGTGGTTTTCACTTTCTCGAAATTGGCGCGAGTTTGACCCGAAAAATGCCAGTTTCAAAACATGATCCTGTCCAATGAAAACATAATTTTTTCAAAAAATCATAATTCAAAAACTCACGCCTATTTCAAAAACGCAAAAAACACGGGTCCCCTAAAATAAATAGAAAAAAAATAAAATGGCGCCAAAATCGAAATTTGAATGTGACCTTTGGAGAGGTCAATATTTGACCTCTCGTCACTCCAAGGACAATGTCATATAATCTCTTGCCCAAAAAAAATTTCATCTTTCCTCTACGAGTACATTGTTCAATCGTGTCAATATGTTCACTAGTTCCTGAGATATGATTTTTTAGTTTCCCCCATAGCATTATTGGTAACCTTGCAGAATTGACCTACAAAAGCAACTTTGACCTAATCCGAACCTTTTGACCTACTACTAATGTCGTACCCTGTGGTTACAATACTGTATGTCACGACAACTTGACCAGAGAGCCAAATTCCGGGGGACTGTGGTACGACTTTGTAATGTAGGTCAAACTTTGTGTAAGACTTCAATCAAATCCAACAAATTGTGCGTATTCCAAACAGTCAATGTCTCTGGCGTCAGATACAGCCGAATCCTGAGCTTTTGGGACAATATGCTGGAGATCCTGACTTTGCTCTTCACACAAAGATGGTGTTTGCTCTGGCTTTTGTGCCCGTTGACGACGTCGTGGAGGCCTTTTTGGAGCTTCAGAATAGCGCGTTCTTTCAGAATGTCGTCTTTGGACCTTTCTTGGAGTATTTTGAGACAAACTGGATCGGAGAAGTTCGTTATCGTCGTCGCCGTCCCCCAATTTATCCCCTTGAGCTTTGGAACTGCCACACGTCTCTTTTGAACGGAGAGGCCAGAAAAACTAATAATATCGAAGGCTGGCACAGGGGATTTGCGTCTCTCGTTGGTGCAACCCATCCAAATATCTGGAAATTCGTGGACGCTCTGAAGGCTGAACAGGGCCTCACAGAAATAAAGTTAGAGCAACAATTGGCTGGAGGAGCTCCGCCTTCTGAAAGTCGTGTGCACAGAGATTGTACTGCTCGTCTACTTCGGTTGGCTCAGCGGTACAATGTGATTACTTGGAATGTTGTGACCAACCGACGTGAGTTCCATGATTACCTCCGTGGTATTGCGCACAACATTGACTTTGTTGTTTGAATCCATTGTCGTGCTTATTTATTGTCGTCAATTTTGTCAAAATAAAAATAAAGATGATTCTGTTATGGACACGGTAGAATAATTGAATGTTTGTTTGCCTGTGCGAGGATTATGCATTCGCACAAACCAATAATTCATCTAATTCCAATGTACAAGGGAGGGAGTTTATTAAGTCCTGCCCCACCAAATTCAAATCCAAATGAAAGCCATTAAATATGCAAGCCATTGCCAAACACGTTCATATTAAATTCAATTTCTTGTCAGACGAATGAAAATAAACCAAAT
>JAIUND010004395.1:0-12146 GCA_034699125.1 Gisinianus flammeolus | reverse complement strand
AAAAATATGGGCATCGAGTTCACAGTTCAGAGTGGAATAAACTGTGTAGTAAAAATAAAATAAAAACACGATGATTTGATACGATAAAGGCTTTTTATCGTAATTTCATGTGTTCATACATGAAATGCAATTACTCTTTTCATCATAAATTCAAATGTATATACAATAGAAATACAATACATAGAAAACATATATATATATATACATACCCAAGTATTTCTTTAACTCTCAACAGTGAAAAGAAAAAGAGAGAGAGAGAGGGATTTGCATTTGCATTTGCAGTGTGGCATGCCATTGCAAAGGAGCATGCAGAGGAAATGAAATGGAAAGATTCGTTCGTTGCACTTTTATCGATTTCTCGCTGACGTTTGTTTGTTTGTTTTTGTTTGTGTGCTGGCGATTGTAAATAGTCAAATAGCGTGAGCCCGGGTTTTATGTTTTATCTACGTATATAGTTTATGTACTTGTCAACACCATACACACACACACACACATATAGAAAAGACGAGAGTTTTTTATTCTTGCACACACAGATTCTGTGGACTGTGAGGATGAACTGTGAGGAACTGATGAACATGTATATACAATGAGGACAATCCTCATCATGACCCACACACACGTGCGCATATGAAATGGACTTGCACATGAAATTCGCACGTGTTTCACAACTTTCTCCTCGGTTCCCTTTTAATTTAAAGGACTCATTGAATACTTATTTTGTTAATACTTTTGAGACATTGCATATATACGATATTTACATGTATATATATATTAGGTATTTGATAAATGATAAATGAGAGCAATATTGCAATTTGCAATCCCACAATAAATAAATAAATAAATCTCTTTCGACTTTGTGTCCACACCGTCAATATTTTTATGTACATATTTCCTCCGTCGCGATTCTTAATTCACATCATTCATCTCCATACACACATGCACACATGCTATATAATTAAAAGAATGAGGGGATTTTCTTATTGTATATACTGTCCATGTGTACAAAAATGATTTTTTTTTACTTTATTTGAAAACGGAGCGAGAAAACGGGTGCGAGGATGTGTGATGCCGATTGGAATTTGGAAAGGAACCAAGGCAAAAAGCAAAAGGTACAATTCTCATTTTACCCCACAGTGCGAGATTGAAATGAAAGCTCGATGTGTCTGCTTTGAAACAGTGGAGAATTGTACCTTTTCATTTTTGCCTTGGTTCCTTTCCAAATTCCAATCGGCATCACATCCTCACTCCGTTTTCTCGCTCCGTTTTCAAATAAAGTCAAAAATTATTTTCATATAGCCATGGACAGTATAAACTAAAGTGAGTTTTTCGACTCGTCGTTTGTATAGTTTGTACTTTGTATTGTGCAATTTGCAATCATGTGTATATACGAGGTCGTTCAAATATAAATGTCAGTTGAAGGATCATTTTTTATAGGAATGAGATAGAACAAAACTTATTTTTTTTTCTAAAAGTACTCTTGAATGCACATAATGCATTGCTCCGAACGGAATTCTAAAGATTGAATTCCATTAGAATAAAATGTTTTTCTTGTGACTTGAAGAACGATGGAAATGTCGACTACACCTCTCATCATCACTTGAAAATCTCCCTACCTTGAGACATTTCTTGAAATTTCAAAACAGGAGATAGTAGCTTGGGTCGAGGTCAGTAGAATATGGTGGGTGAGAAATTTCTTAGAATCCGAATTTGGCGAGGGCGCCGAGTGACACTTCGGACGAATAAGCGGGAGCGTCGTCATGGAGCCAAATTCGATTCTTTTGGTTCCCTCTTCCCTCTCCCGTTATTTCTAATGGATTGGGATAATTTCTCCAATACTAAAGCATATACAGAATAGGATATTGTACTCTTTCGTGGTATGTACTGAATTAAAAAAATCCCGTACATATCCGATAAAACGGAAACCATAATCACCCGGCAGAGCGTTCGGATTTTGAACGGGTTGCTACTGTTTCCCCCTGCCACCGCCAATCTTTTGATGCAACCCAAATCTAAGGAGGATGAAAGTGAACCCAAGTCTCATCTGTAGTGACCAAATGAGAAAAAAATTTGGGGTCTCACTGGAGTAGTTCTACACTAAAGTCGAAACAGTCGACTCTCTACTACTTTTGAGAAGACGTCACAGTCTTCCACATCCAAATGGAAGTAACTCGACTGAGACTAAGATGATGGCGGAGGATATTTTCAACAGACCCAGTAGAAATCCCCGTTTCGTCCTCTATCTGTCGCATTTTGGTTCGTCGATGCCACTGCATGAGATGTGCCTATTCTTTATTGTTTTTTGACTGACGACGGCGATGGGATGACTTGCGGCCTCCTTGTCTTCAAGGCTCAATTGTCCTCCCTTAAACCGTTGACAATATCTTGCCACTTAAGGATTTGATAGAGCAGACCCACCTTAAACTCCCACCAACAGCTCATGAATTTGCTTAGGCTGGTTTTTTTGTAAGGAGAAAAATATGATCACAATTCCCTTTTGGAATTTCTAAATCTCCATGTTTTCGCTGGTCTGTCAAAATTCAGACGACTATAATTACTGAACTACAAATCCGAATTGTCTGTAATTTTCCATGTGACATTGTATCGTGCTCCTCTCACACATACTAGGAGTACTGTGTCGTATCTCATTCCAATCGAAAGATACATGCAACTGACATTTATATTTGAACGACCTCGTATATACGTACGACGGATATTGAGACCGTTTTTTTTGCTGTCTTTCCATTTTACAACAATTTGTGGACTGTCAAAAGTCGTAAAATTTGTATTTGTCATAAAATGAGTCCTCACACACACACTCAGCGAGAAATATAATGCTGCGCTTTCAAATTCTCATTCTCATATCGTCGGTTAAGTTCACAAAGGAACTATGATTATTTTCCTTAATTTCGTTGACCTGCTCCAAAGGTCAAATGGCTGGAGATGGAGTTTTGGGTCCTTCGACATTATTGTCTGCCATGAACTTTTCTGTGACCCTGAATTATTTCACAATTTTACCCACAAGGACGGACGCAGTATATATATGTAGAAGCATTTCCGCAAATTAAAGAAAATCGTAATAGTTCGTTTGTGAACTTAACAGACGATATGTATTTCCTTAGCTCCTCTTAGTTCTGCTTCGTCTTCATTTGATTTTGATTTCTATATCTATATATATATATCATGCTAAATAATGCTCATGCAACACACACATAACGGTCAATTTGTCATTCGAATATCATCTTTCAAAGATCGAGAAAAGCTCATACATCCATATGTTTTTGGACTGTGTGTATATATTTAAAGCTTTTACTATTTTGTTATCCAAAAATAAAAATTCAATTGCCGTGTTTGCCTTTGTTTCTTTACAAATAATCTATACACAATTTCAAGTCAATTTGATTTGAATTTCAATCTTCAATCACATATTCTACATAATTTCAAGTCCACATTTTCAATTCGTATATTCTTGCTCCACAATATACTAAATCATTGAATCATATACACAATTGAATGCCGAGATTGATGGAGATGGAGCAGGAAATCGTCATTTCCGGGATATCCGGGAAATTCCCAGAGTCAGAGAACATGGAAGAGTTCAAAGAAAATCTTTTCAATGGAGTCGACATGGTCACAGGTCATCATTTTCATGCCATTTTGTTTTACTATATACATACTTTCCATTCGGATCAAAATGATTATTGACTTTTTTTGGAGTTGGCGCGCAGCGAGGATGTGATGTGATGTCCGCTCAATTCAAATATATTTACCAAACTTTTCTCCACAGCTTTTGTTTGTTTAAATTTTGGATTGGTTTATTTGATAATTCCGTGGGGACAAAACAGAGGATTCAAAACTCTATGGAATGTCTTCTTCCCACTCTGGGAAACTCAAACAGCTGGACCAATTCGACGCGTCCTATTTCAAAGTCTCGGCCAAGCAGACGAATGTAATGGATCCACAACAACGGATCCTCTTAGAACTGACGCATGAAGCCTTGATTGACGCGGGTGTGAATCCAACACGGATCCGAGGCTCAAATATCGGTGTGTACATTGGGACGGGCGCATCCGAGACCATTGAAGGATTCAAAAGGGAGGACTCGAGCGTCATTTCTGGCTATGAATTGGCCGGAACTGAGCGAAACATGCTTGCAAATCGAGTATACAATCATCAAAAAAAATAATACAAAATCCAATACAAAAGCCATATCGTCTGTTAAGTTCAAAAACGAACTATAATTTTTTTCCGTAATTTCGTTTGACCGGGTTTGATCTGCTCTGGAGGTCAAAGTATTAGAGATGGAGCTTGGATCAAGCGACATTATTGTTCCTCACGACCTGCTCTACAATAATATCGCTTGATTCAAAGCTCCATCTCTAATACTTTGACCTCCAGAGCAGGTCAACCCCGGTCAAACGAAATTAAGGAAAATGATTATCGTCCTTTTTTGAACTTAACAGACGATATACATATCAGCCACCATAAATAATTTGAATTTTCCCCCACAAAAAAGGGCAAAGAGTCATCTGATTTAAATAGTTTATGAATTTTGAATATTATATTGATTGATGGATGATTCTGAACAGATTTCCTTCACGTTCGACCTGAAAGGCCCATCAATGGCGGTGGACACGGCTTGTTCCTCGTCCATGGTGGCGTTGACCCTCGCGCTCTCTGCCATCCGTCA
Organism: Gisinianus flammeolus; assembly: GCA_034699125.1. Classification (NCBI taxonomy): domain Eukaryota; kingdom Metazoa; phylum Arthropoda; class Collembola; order Symphypleona; family Katiannidae; genus Gisinianus; species Gisinianus flammeolus. Next base: position 7,459 of record JAIUND010004395.1, on the reverse strand, counting down.
AGGTCATTGTGAGGCGGCCCTCGTGGGCGGGAGCAGTCTCTGTTTGAACCCCAAAACGACGCTCATTGTCCGGAAATTCGGAATGCTCGCCAAGAATGGCAAATGCAAGAGCTTTGATGCGGAAGCGGATGGCTATGTTCGTTCCGAAGCCATCGTCATGATCTTCATTCAGAAAAAAAGGGAAGCGGCTCGGTGTCAAGCCACGATTCTCCATGCACTGACCAATGCGGACGGTCACAAAGACGAAGGTACATGTCGTCTGTTAAGTTCACAAACGAACTATAACGATTTTCCTTAATTTGCGGAAATGCTAACGACTGCGTCCGTCTTTGTGGGTAAAATTGTGAAAAAATTCAGGGTGACAGAAAAGGTCATGGCAGACAATCATGTCTTAGGACCCAAAACTCCATCTTGAGCCATTTGACCTTTGCAGCAGGTCAACGAAATTAAGGAAAATAATTATAGTTCGTTTGTGAACTTAACAGACGATATATATATAAATACCTCAGGGCTTTTTCAATTGTAAATTGTAAATTTCAAGTCTTCAGTTAAAAAACAGAATCCTTAAAATCCCAGACAGAAATATATCATTTGAAATCCATAACAAAAATTGTCGGGATTTTTACATACGTATATATATAGGGATGACGTTTCCATCCGCTCATGCGCAGAAGGAACTTCTTGAGCGGGTGTATGCTGAGGCCGGGGTGGACCCAAATGACGTCTCGTACGTTGAATGTCATGGGACGGGAACCAAAGCTGGGGATCCCGTCGAACTGAACACCATCACCAGCGTTTTCTGTGGGGAAAGGCGAGAACAAAGTCGACCTCTTCTCATTGGCTCTCACAAAAGGTTTGTTTTTTGTTTTTTGGAACAACTACAAACTACCACAAACTTTACATACCGCAAAACTTGAATTAAAAGCCCAGGCTAGTGTCTATACAAACCTTGAAATTGTCCAAAAAACCAAGGATAACTCGATAGCATTACGGTAAATTTGATAGCATTACACTAGATAAAACCAAAGAAAAAACTTGGCTAATAATTGAGGTAGGTTTGTAATTCAAGTTGTATTCGGTAATTCGATATCCAAAATTAAAAACTGAATTTTTGTAATGTAAAAAATCCAGTAATATGGGGCATTCTGAGCCCGCCAGTGGACTTTGTAGCATTGCAAAGGTCCTAATTGCAATGAACAGTGGAATTATTCCCGGGAATTTACACTTTAACATTCCAAATCCAAATATCCCGTGTTTGCTCGATGGACGGCTCACAGTGGTTGCCTCCAACACCAGCTGGGATCGAGGGCTCGTCGGCATTTCATCTTTTGGTTTTGGCGGCTCAAACGTATATTTGAATTTGAATTTGAAACTTGAATTTGGCGCACATGAATTTTAAACTTGAAATTGAGGTCCAAAAGTTGAATGAATTCTTTCAATTTAATTTCTCTCACAGGCGCATGTCATTCTCAAGTCCCCTAAAATGACAGTGACAACGATGATGAGCCCACTTTTAAATCCTTCAAGTCCTCAAATCCCTTGGATCCTCCCGTTTTCAGGGCGAACTGAAGAATCTGTGGAATTTGCCCTGAGGTCACTGACCACCAAGTCCCACCTCTTGGACTTGGTTTTGGACGGCAGAGATGTGGTGGCCCTTCTCCATCAAATCCATGCGCAGAATATCCCAGGTCATCCCTTTCGCGGTTTTGCACTACTTCCAAAAACACCAATTTCTACGGACCCCCAAATTTTCGTGCAGAAGCAAGGACAACAACAACAACAAAAAAAACCTCCGCCAATTTGGTACATTTTCCCAGGACTGAAAAGCGAACACAATTTACGGAGTTTAATGGCGTTCAAAGTGTTTGAGGATTCCATGCGGAAATCCGCGGGGATTTTGAATAATTTGAAGGACAAAGAAGAAGCAGAAGAAGGATCCTTGGAGATTTACGTTCCGGACTTGCTCCGATTGATCCAAACTGGAACGGAAGAGGACTTCAAAAATCTTCTAAACGCTCTCGTGACGATTACATCGATTCAAATCGGTTTGGTGGATCTTCTCAAGTCCATTGGGATCCTTCCTTCGGGGATAATTGGGCATTCTGTGGGGGAGCTGGGATGTGCTTATGCGGATGGAGCAATGACGCATGAGCAGACGGTCCTCGCATCTTTTTACAGGGTCCAAGCATTCTACGAGGTTCAAAACGTGGAGGTGATGTCCATGGCTGCGACGGGCCTCAGTTGGGAGGAAGCAAAGGTCAAGTCTCCACCTGGGATTTTTCCGGCTTGTCATAATTCACCGGACAGCGTCATTCTTTCAGGGCCCCTTTCTCAGCTCTCCCCTTTCCTCGAGGATCTGAAAGACCAAGGGATTTTCACGAAATTGATGGACACGGCCGGCTACGCATTTCACAGCCCTTACATTGCGTCTGGCGGACTCAAGTTTAGAGAGTCCTTGAACAAAATCCTGGGGGAGGGGCACTTGATGAGAATGCCGAGGAGTACTAGTACTAGTACTCGTCAGTGGGTGAGTACATCAGTGCCTGAAGCGGAATGGGAGGGGGCCCTTCAGGACCAGGACCAGGACCAGTGGATTCCCTCTGCCACATATCATGTCCGTAATTTCCTCTCACCCGTCCTATTTCAACAGGCCTTGAAGCGGATCCCTTCGGATGCGATTGTGATTGAAATCTCCGCCCACTCCATTTTCAAGGGCATTGTACAAAGGTCCCTGCCCTCCACGGCCGTCTATTTGGGACTTGGACTTAAAGGAAATGCAACAAGGGAATCATCCTCGTGCAGTTTGAATTACTTTTTAAGGGCCGTCGGGTCCCTTTTTAATCATGGGCTGAATCCACATCTGCCTAAATTGTATGACGACAGGGATAATGATGGACCAGTAGAGTTTCCAGTGGAATGTAAGGCTCACTTAAGTCCCCTGGTCAAATGGGATCATGGATACTCTTGGCCCGTCGTCAAGTTCCCCATGGTCAGTCCAAATTCCCGCGCTCAATCTTCAGTATTCATTGTCAGTATTCAGTGAAATCCATATCGTCTGTTAAGTTCACAAAGGAACTATAATTATTTTCCTTAATTTCGTTGACCTGCTCCAAAGGTCAAACGGCTCAATATGGAGTTTTGGGTCCTTCGACATGATTGTCTGCCATGACCTTTTCTGTCACCCTGAATTTTTTCAGAATTTTCCCCACAAAGACGAACGCAGTCGTCGCATTTCCGCAAATTAAGGAAAATCGTTATAGTTCCTTTGTGAACTTAACAGACGATATTACGTTTCTTGATCTTTGTGTGAACACATTTGAATTTGAATTAGATTCATCCCGCAATAATTTCCCTGTCATTTTTCCATTGTTTAATTAGGAAGAAGCCAATTCCTCATGCTCTGTGAGGAGCGTCAGTCATCGGATCTCATTGGAGAAGGAATCCGATGCATTTTATGCGCATCATCAAGTGAATGGTCGAATTGTCTTTCCCGCCGCCGGCTATTTGACCATGGTTTGGTCCGTATTTGCTGCTCAGCTGCATGGAAGTGACAAGTCCAGGAAAACGAATATTGACGCGTTGCCAATTGTCTTTGAAAATGTCCGCCTGAGGCGATTGACGATTCTCCAGGGCCAGGAATCAACGAACAATGATAATAGCAGCAGTGATAACAACAACAGCAGTCCAGGCACCGAAATCCGATTTGAAGTGAGCATATTTGAAGAGACTGGGGACTTTGCCGTGCGTGAAGGAAACTCTCTCGTCGCCTCCGGTACTATCAAAAAATCATCATCGGCGACAGCTTTTTGGTTGAATGAAGATGAAGAGAAAACGAAAACGAAAGAGAAGACATTTGTTTATAATTTGACACCCGAGGACATTTACAAGGAGTTTGACCTGAGGAAGCTTCAATTCACCGGCGGGTTCCGGTCTCTAAAAGGGGTGACCTGCGAGAGTGAGGGGGGACTTAAGGGAGAAATATTTTGGAAGGACAACAACTGGGTCACTTTCCTCGACGGGTAAATAATTGATAATTGATAATTGATCTTGTTGTTCATGACTATTTACTGTTGTAGACGTGTCTAACAGATATAGATGCACATCCATTTGCTGGATCAGATCAGACTATAGAAATTGTTCATTCAGGAACGACTGTTTTATATGTACGTATTTCTATGTTTCATTGGAACAGGATGCTCCAGCTGTATGCAATGACGCTGGATAGGACGATGAATCGTTACTCCACCGCGTACCCCACGGCCATCCGGAAAATCACTATTGACCCCGTCATTTTCCTCGAACACGTCCAAAAACAGGGAGATCAAGAGCCAATTTCCGTGGTTCCAGCTTGGACATTGATGGACTTGAAGGCGGTCAAGTGTGTGGGAGTGGAGATTCGAGGACTGGAAACGATGGAAGGGAGTCAAGGAGGACTTGGACTTGGTCAAGGACGTCTTTCAAGGACACGGAATTTTGGAGGAGTTGGAGTCGGCAGAGAAATGGAACCGGATTTGATTGTACAAGAGCAAGTCTTCGCACCATATTTTGATCTCGATCTCATTGTAAATGGACGTGAATCCCGTCATTGTCATTCTTCCAGTTTGAAGAACTTGTTTAAATTCTGCATCGATGTGGTGCGGGAAAATACGTGTTTGAAGCGATTTCCCGTCTTGAAAATCCTTCAGTTGATCAAGACGGAAGACGAGGGAACCGACCAAGACAAAGACAAAGGGACGACTAAATCAATTACAGATTCCATTCGGGAAGTCATGCTTCATTTAAAATGTCACTTTAGTATTGCACAACAACAACAACAGCAAGGTCAACTGGAGGATTTTAAGGAATTGCAGCAGAATTTAGTCGTTGTTGAGGGCGGAAATCACATGGAACAATTGTGGATTGGTCTGGAAGTTGGCAGGTTTTTACTTTATGTTCAAGACAACTCACTTCCGCCACCAAATCCAAATTCAAATCCGAAATCTGCTTTTGTTCTGGACGGTCAGTATGAATTTCATCTAGTTGCTCATAAAATCGGTTTGGAGGGGCAACCGCTCGAGTTTTACTTGTTCCGAAAACTTGGACTTTGCAAAACAGAAAATCTGACGACAACAATCAGGAACAGAATTGTCGTGGTATCAATTGACAGGCCTCATTTCGATTGGGTTGAGACGCTTAAAGGAGCTCTCCAAAAATTGAATACAACCAACAACAACAGCAACAACAACAGAAGAGAGGATATAAATGAAATAAATACCTTGGAGAGGATTTACGTGACCTCAGAAAAGGATCCCGAAAGTGGGGTCATCGGTCTCGTCAAAAGTCTGATTCAAGAACCGGGAGGTCACGCAGTTCGATGCATTTTTCTAGCTGGGCAACGACGACGACATGGTTTGAACGATGCGGATTGGAATCGGATCCTCCAACTGGACCTAGTTATGAACGTTTTTGATTCGGATTCCTCCGGGACTTTCGGATGGGGCTCCATCCGACATTTCCCATTGGAAATTCAAAACCAGGGTCTGATGTCCACCAAATTTGCTCACGTGGACTGTCGGACCCTGGGTGATTTGTCCAGTTTCCAATGGATCCAGTCCCCACTCTCCATGATCGGACACTACTTGGAGAATCCTGATGAAAAGGACATCAGGATTGCTCCACTTTTCCGGGTTCACTACGCGGCCTTGAATTTCCGAGACATCATGGTTGCCACTGGGAAACTCTCGTTGAGCGCTCTTCCAAAAACGTCGTCATCAAAAGTCACGTTCTATGCGGATGCCGATGCGGGCTCTTCCGTGCTTGGACTCGAATTTTCCGGGACCAGCAGGAAAGGTGAGCGCGTGATGGGCACCGTTCATTCCAGCGGCATTGCGACCTTCGTCCGGAGCTCTTTCTATTGGCCAGTCCCTCCAGCCTGGACGTTGGAAAAAGCTGCGAGCATCCCCACTGCGTACATAACAGCTTTCTATGCGCTCATTCTTCGAGGTCAACTCCAATCCGGCGAAAGCATTTTGATCCATCAAGCAGCGGGTGGTCTAGGTCAAGCTTCTATCGCCATTGCTTTGAGTCTAAACTGCACCGTTTTCCTCACGGTAGGCTCGGAGGACAAACGGGCCTGCCTTCAAAAATTATTCCCAGGCCTTCAAAAAAAGGCCTTTGCCAACTCACGGGATGGCAGTTTTGAGGATCACATTAAACAGGAGACAAATGGTCAAGGAGTGGATGTTGTACTCAATTCCTTGTCTGGAGACTTGATGAAGGCGAGTCTTGAGTGCTTGAAAGTGCACGGAAGATTTCTAGAAGTAGGGAAATTTGACCTGAGTGAAAATACTCAAATGGGTTTGGGCCTATTTTTGAAGAATGTCAGTTTTCATGGGATTCTAGCGGATGCACTCTTGATGGATCCAAATTTGGAGAAGGATCGACAAAGAGTGTGGCAATTGATCGCGGATGGGATTCAATCCGGCCTCGTTCAACCACTACAAACAACAGTCTACGGAAGGGATGTGGAATCCTTGGAGAAGGCATTTCGGTACATGGCGAGCGGGAAACACGTGGGGAAAATCCTCATTCAAATCCATCCAGACCAAAAAGAGGAGGAGCCATCTGCTGACTTTAAATCGGAATTGATCCTGGCCATTCCGCGGTCATATTTCTACCCTCAAAAATCCTACATCGTCATCGGTGGTCTTGGTGGATTCGGCTTGGTTAGAATTAGAATGGATTAATATAATTATAATTATATTACAGTAATTACAATTATAATCAAATTTTTTGCAAAAATCAAATAGGAGCTTTGTAATTGGCTGATACAGCGAGGGGTCCGAAAACTTGTGCTCGTCTCCCGTTCCGGCGTCACTTCCACTTTCCAATCCCGCACCATTCATAACTGGAGAGAAAAGCTGGGCGTGGACGTGAAGATCGCACAAGTGGACTTGACCACTGAAGAAGGGGCCCTTCAACTCCTTGAAAAGGACACAAAGGGTAAATATTATATGGAAATTGGCGGGGTTTTCAATTTAGCTGTCGTCCTTCAAAATGCACTGATGGAGAATCAGACGATGGAGAGTTTTACTGCGGCGTCCAAGCCCAAACAAATCATCACTGGAGTTTTGGACAGGGTCTGCAGAGCGCTGGATTTGAATCCCGATCATTTCGTCACCTTCTCCAGTATGACGAGTGGACTGGGGAATGGTGGTCAATCAAATTATGGTAGCCCCCTTGTCAATTCATTCCGCATATTCGAACTCAAATCGTCTGTTAAGTTCAAAAACGTACTATAATTTCTTTCCTTAATTTCGTTTGACCGGGTTTGACCTGCTCTGGAGGTCAAAGTATTAGAGATGGAGCTTTGGAGCTTTGTAGAGAAGGTCATGAGGGACAATAATGTCGCTTGACCCAAAGCTCCATCTTTAATACTTTGACCTCCAGAACAGGTCAAACCCGGTCAAACGAAATTAAG
>JAIUND010004394.1:0-12160 GCA_034699125.1 Gisinianus flammeolus | reverse complement strand
ACACTTGAGAGATTTGCTGTTGAATCAAGCACCGGAAATCCAGGAGCTGAGCCTCAATTTCTCCGAGTCTCCAACCGTCGTCTCCGTCCTCAAGTTGTTTCCGCAGACACTGGAACCGGAAGTTGTCTTCTCCCATTGCCTTCAAAGTCACCGTCGGCGTCTCCCTCATCTCAAGATCCTCCGTCTAAGTGACTCATACTGGAAATACTCTAGGATAATTCGGGACGTATTGGAATCTTCACCTGTTCTAAATCAAATCGGGATTTTGGTTAATCCAAAAGGTCCATCGACACGGAGGATCTCGTTCCTGAAAAATGCAAGTTGTCCTTAAGTTTTACCGACTTTGACAAAATTAAATTAGTATTAAATTTTCGTTGTTTCCCAGGATAAAATTATTTGACTTCATTGACGAGACCAATTTTCGAAACCTTTTAAAATTCATTTCGTTGTCGTCAAGGAAAATACCACGATTTTCCTACCCATGAATTTTATAAAGGGCACCCTTTTTCAAAAAATGTATAAAGGAGCTATCGATATAGCTATCCCTCCAAGTTATTGGTATATAGTCTAAGGGTCTTGGTGGATTAAAGTGTCGACTGCATGTATATATTAGGTATACAATTTAAAATTGTATTAGAATTCTCAGTTCCATTTTCCCATTGAATAAAGAGACTATACACATATGTATTTTGATAACTAATTTGTCCAGATCATAATTGATAATTAGTACAAAAATAATGGGGGGAAATAAAGGACAACGTTCGTCGACTAGGTCGAGTAAAACCAATAAAACGAAGACAAAAAATGGCAACGGGACAGATTTAATGTCGGAAATTTTGGATGCTGGAAAAGCATGTATGAAAGAACAAGTAGACATCATGACAAAATGGATGCAGGAACAAGATGGATTCCATTCCCAGGTTTTAATCAAATATATTTGATATATATACACATTTAATCGTCATTGTCGTACATGCTCAATTATCCTAACAAAATTTTCTTCCCTGCTCTTTTGACTTGTCTTTTTTAGCTCCAACAAGATAAAAGGGACTGTGAGCGGAAAGTAATGGCATTGGGATTAACCGTCATAAATAAGGATCAGGAAATATCCCAATTGGTCACACAAGTTAAAACGGTACATAAATTTTAATTGTGTATAGTCCCTTGTAAAGTTTCACAAGATGAGTTGATGAGAGTCCTTCATTTGGTTTTGTTGTTGTCGTTGTTTGTATAGCTGGCAGAAGCCAAAGCCAAGTTAGAAGTTCGAGTGTCAAAAGACGATGAAAAGTCCTTGGAATTCGCAAAGGACTCGGCAGAAAAATCCAAGCAAATCCAAAACCTTCTCCACATGAATCAATCGCTAAAGGAAATTCTGGCCAAGAGCGAAAAAGATGTTGATGAGGTAGAAACTATATACAATGAAAAGACACGTCAAATTCCAAAGTCCACATATGTAATAATTAAATGAACTGGCCGTGATTAAAGATTTCGTAATTATCTCTTTATATTCACTCTTATATATATATCTCAACTCAATCAACATTTGCATATGTTCATCGACTGTTTTTTTCTCCACACAGCTCCAAAATGACAAATGCGAGTTGAATGAGGAATTGAAGAAGAAAACAGAAGTCGTCGACTTTCTCACCACAGAAAAAGAGGAGCTCCAGAGGGATTTCAACGAATCGGAAAAGGAAAAGAAGGAATTCCAACAAACTCTTGACAAGAGCCAAAAAGATGTTGATGAGGTGAAATAAAACGACAAAGGCTCTCTTTATCAAAATCCCACAAAGTCAACAATAGTTAAATAATTTAAAACTTGTAGAGCATAAAATTGATGTAATTATCTGTTTGTATTCCTATTTACTATTGATCAACATTTGAATATACGGACTGTTTCTATTTCCTGTCTGTAGCTCAAAAGGGAGAAATTCGAGTTGCGCACAGACTTGAAAAAGAAAGCAAAAGCAGTGGCGTTATTGGTCACGCAAAATGAGGAGCTCAAGAAGAACTTAAGTGACAGAGAAAAGGAATTTGAGGAATTAAATAAATCAAATTTGGAGGTTTGTTTATTTAAAATTAAACAGTTCGATTCATTTTACATTTCATGTTTAATTTATAATTGTTCTTTTAAACTTGATTCTATTGATTTCTTCCATTCGTTTCACACAGTTGACAGAAAGTAAAAATGCAGCGGATAAAGAAGTGAAGACAGTGCAAGATTTCTTTGTCCTCATGAGAAAATCGAAATCAGTCGACCTCAACGACGACAACAGCAACAATGACGGCGGCGGCAGCAGCAGCTTCAACAACGATGACGTGAAACCAATCGTCTTTTCAGCTTTACAACCTTCCACCTCCGGCACACTCATCAGCCCAAAACCAACGGGACAAAAACGGAAATTAGATGACGAGATTTCACCATCAGACTCGCTTGATGACTCAAATCCTTCCAAACGAAATGTCCCGGAGAAACGTTTTGTCTCTGAAAATCCTAATTCTTCATCGTCCGCATCAAAAGATGGAAAAAGGACGGAGACTGGCGGTCCAGGAGGGGACTTGGAAACCCAAGTTGTTGTAATTGAACCGATGCTGGCGAGACCTGTGACGCTGGCTGATGTGATAGAAGATCAGTCATTGTCAGAAGAACAAAAAGTATTCTGTCAAGAAACATGCCGATCAGTTCTTGGTTCAGATGAAGTGATGCGGACGGTATACGATACACATACGATAAATTATATTATAATTATGTTTAAATATATTTATAGGTCAAGCACCTAAATATAAACGAAACAAAAGGGATAATTTAGGTTTTCTTTCATAATATGCAGAAAGATTTAGGAAGGTTGTCCAGTGATCCATTATTAGTGGAAGAAGGAGTCCTCGGGACATTGAGCCTTTTCATTGAAGAAAATGTCCGTCGGTTTGGAGAACTTGGTCGTCCGGTTCAATTGATGTATCTAATGCGGATGGTCGGGAGTCTCCTGAACAATCCAATATTGAATTTAAGCAAACACATGAGTCGAATCCTTCCGAGTGTGTTTTCCTGCATATTGCGGTCACAACTCTGTCGTCCACCAGCGGACGCAGAGAGTCATTGGGCACTCCGACAGTTTGCATCCCAAATCATGGCTCACATCTACCACCGAAAGGATACCATCACCGTCGTCAACTCCACGAATGCAGAGGTCATTCGAACACATATTACGACCACTTTCACTCAAACTTTGCTACAAGACAGAATACAATTGACCTCATTGTATGGAGCCATTTACGGGCTTGGTGAGCTCGGTCCGACTATCGTCAAGGATTTCCTTGTACCCAGAATGAAAGAGTTGAGACAACGATTGGAATTTTCTACTCATTGTCAGACGACTCTCACTGCCGGTCAGAATCCAGCCGATAAACATGCTTTTAAAATCGGAGATTTGATATGCGTAAGATTCAGATATATTTTGTATTAAATCGTTATTAATAATAAAAGACCCTTTTCTATATTTACATTTAATTCATGATTTAATTGAATAAATCCGTCCTCCATTTACATAATTTTATTATATTTATAGATCATTTATTGTCCGCGCTTTTGTTTTTCTAATTTTCCGTACAGAATCTTGTATTGAAATCCTCGCATCCTCCTTCACTGAACTCGGAAAAGGACAAGGACAAGTTTGAATTGGGTCATTTAGGACCAGCTCTTCATTTGGCCGTGCTAACAACTAAAGCTCCGGAACAAAAAGGAACAACACACACACACATGGGAGACTCGTCTTAGCTATATACCGAGCGATATATATAATAATAATATTATATAATATATATATAGGTATTATCACAAGAACTCGAGGAGCTCATAAGTTTTAGTATGTACATTATGAGTATTATAATATAAACTTTAAAATTACTAATTATTTATTATAGTCACCTAACATTGTTTGTTTTTTACTGTTCAAAATAACCAACTCAGTTATTTAAAATATTATACATCTTTATCTTTGTAAAATATAGAAATACAAGAACTTTTGTTAAAATTTAATGTTTTTGCACTACATATTATTATATAGGAATATCAGTTTTTAATAAAAACTGATATAGATAAAAACTTTTTATCTATCATTGTAAATACAAAGTAAATTGACGCTAATCAACATCAACCCCTAAAAATACCAACCATGAACGTGGAGTTCACAACTTTATTTTCGGTGATTGAGATGTGCAAGTGCTGTGCGGATGATGATATGATAAATAAATATACATCAAATGATGGGAGTTGAAAATTGTAATTGGGGAAAGAAAGAGAAAAAAGCTATGACATTTATTCTATATACATATCGTCGGTTAAGTTCCATAACCCTGTGGATTATCATTTGGCCCCATAAGGTGAATTTGCGTGCGCGTTCATATATGCTAACGTGTGTATGCTCCTTCAGGGGCCGAATGATAATACAGGGTTATGGAACTTAACCGACGATATATAATTACCGTCTGCACACAATAGCAATAACATTGACTTTTTTAATTGTAAATGCCATTTACTAAATGATATCATAACATATAATTAATAATTATTATTAATTAAATATATAGGAATTAATCCATATTTAATTATTTAATTATTATTCAAAAGTTAAGGATCCCCATCAAAAAGCAACACATATAAATAATAACTGTTAAATATTAAAATATTACGTATACTTCAGTGCATATATATTTACATTTACATTCACATACTTTTTAACTAGTTGAGCCGGTGCTCTTGTTGCCGGTGATCGTTTCTTCCGCCGTTTTCAGTTGAGTCACGGCCAAATAAAGATGTGAGCCCAAAAAACCGAATTCCGTCTTGTACTTTTTCTCTGGAGTCTTGGAAGGAGGATGAGACCATTTCAACATGGGCCCGACGAGTTCCTATCCACAAATGTGTGAGCAAAGATAACCATCATATGAAATTACATAAATTAATCTGAACAGATTGTTCACTCATTCATTAAGTTTAATTATTAAATGTGGGTGCATAGACGGAACAGTGTTATAAATTTAAAATAAATGATAAATATTATTAAATATAAATATAATTTATATACTTATGTATTATGTAAAATATTGAATACAAAATACCGTACACATATTAAATCTCCAATTTTGACCACACTAGTTTTGACTGCTGGACTCTGACCGACCGACTCCGAGTGCGTTTCCAGCCGACATCCCAATTCTTTAATTTTTGGTAAAAGGAAAGTCCGGACAACACCCGGTCCGAGTTCTCCAAGTCCATGAATGGCTCCATACAATGACGTCAAGGCTGTCCTATCCTGACATACAACTTGACTAAAAGCCCTTATGATTTCCGTTTGAATAGCTTTTTCATTCGTCAGTTTGAGGGTGGTACAATTCTGGTAGATTTTGGCCATGATTCTGGATGCAAAGCGTCGGAGTTCCCAATGATTCTCCACGTCTGGTTGACGACACAGCTGTTTATTCAGAATACATGCGGCCACACTCGTAGTGATTTGGTGCACGTACTTGACTAAACTCAACCCTGGATTATCCAATAGACTCTTGACCATCCTCATTAAATGAATCAACTTGGCCAGATGGTAAAGTGCGACACACACACGAACGCTCTCTTCAATGAAAGAGCACAACGTCCCGAGTGCTGCTTTCACTTTTGGAGAACTGGACAAAATGGTCAAGCTCTTCTGTACATATAGAAACACCCAAAAGAAATATCACACAAATAAAATAAAATAAGTTATAGCTTCCTTTTTTCCTTGTCATCAAAATGGGTATAATTAATTAATTAATTAATAATTTGTATATGTATTAATAATAATAAAAATAATGCTAATCCTAATAATAATAATATTAATAGCCTAATAGGTAATAATGATTTAAGTTTTAAGTACCGTCCGCCTGGTTTCATCCTCACCAAGAATAGCTTGGAATATTTCCCTACAGAATAATTGTTGGTACGCTGTCAGTTTCTCACTTGCCACCGTCACAGGTCTCACCACCTTCGGCCCAATTGTCCCAGTTCCTTTATTTACGTCACCTCCAATCTCTATTCGCTGTGCTGGTTGTTGTTTTGATGATGACGATGAAGATGAAGAAAGAGGATTTTCAGAGACAACCCGTTTCTCCGGCACATTTCGTTTGGACGGAATTGAATCCTCCTCTTTTTCTTTTGAGTTTGATTGTGAAGTCTCTTCACTTAATTTCCGTTTTTGTCCAGTTGATTTTGGGCAGACGAGTGTGCGGGAAGTGGAAGGTTGTAATAGGGAAGAAGTCTCTTTGTATTTCCCTTCCTCACCATCATTATTGCTGTTGTTGTTGTCATTGTCGTTCGACTCGATTGGATTTCCATTCAGCCGTCCCATGATTTCATATAAATCTTTAATGGTATTCTTTTGTTCCAGCTCCTTCAACTCGGCTAGATTTTTCCACTCTATCAACTGTGAACAAAACGGAAATCAGAGAAATCAGCGAGATATAAAGAATGCTGTTCAAAATAACTATACCTATATACTTATTAGTACTTACATATTTACACACACACACACACAGAATAGTGAATGAATTTGCGCTTGGTTTCGCTTTTACTTTTTACAAAAGAAAACGTATACCTTCTGATTTCCTTGTTTAGATTCCTCCAATTCCTTGATACCTTCACTTAAATTCTTTTTGAGCTCCTCATTTTGAGTGGTGAGGGATTCCACGACGACTGTTTTCTTTGTCAATTCCACACTCAACTCCTCCGTCTTCATAACACACTCGGATTTCTCCTGTTTGAGCTGGGCAAACTAAAACAAATGACCGTATTACAATTACCCATATTAATAAATGATAAATCATAAAATACAGCATACAAAATCATTACTCACGTAGCTCAATAAATTCCTTTAGATTTATATAGGTAAACAGTATAAATTAAACTGTATCATCATTTTATCATAAAAAGTTTATGGATTATAACCCCATTCAGATTTTGTTGGCTTTTATCCAGACTTTCTTTGAGCATTTGATTTCGTCTGATGAGCTTTTCAATTTTGTCGGATTTCCATGAGGAGTCCTCCACCGCACTTTTGTACTCCTCCTCCCATTTCAACAGCCGACATTCCAATTTGGATTTGACCTCTTCCAACTTGAAAATGACCATAAAAAACCACACTCCCACACATCATTTCAATCCAGTCAGATAATTAAAAATACAATAATATAAAGATTAATGATTAATGATTATAATTTTAACTTTTATGACTAATAAAAGGAGTGGACAATTAAAATTAAAATTGATGTATTACCTTTTCAACTTGACTATTTAACTGAGGTATTTGCTTATCCATCTCTTTCACAGATGCCTCAAGATCCTTTATTTTACTCTCGCAATCCTTTTTCTCTGTACGGAGCTGGAAAGAGAACGAGAGAGAACGAGAGATGAAAAGTTATATAATCGAGAGATGACTGTTTTACTATCACATAAATAACTAATAATTATTAATTTGTTAATTATAAATAGGCATGTCAGTGAATATTAAATTGGTATATTATATATTATTATTATTTTATGTAATATGTGAAAACCTTGTTCTCGGTTTCCTCTTGTTTTTTCATCCATTTCGTTCCCAAATCCAGTAGTTCCGACTTCAAATCAACCGTGTTCTTGATGATCTTGATGGGTTTGGCTTTACTCCCCTTCGACTGTTGTCCCTTCTTTCCTCTCATCATCTGTGAACAAATCGCATTCATGTTCATCATCATTACAATCCCCATTAAATTCCTTATCAAAATATTTAGTCTCTTTATCATTATTATTATTATATTATTATTTATATATACCTACAACCTATATGCAGAGTCAGGAGTCAATTAAATTTTCCAGTTGTTGCTGTTGCGTCATTCATGTGGACTAATATATATAAAAAAAGGGAAAAGGTATAAAATTTTAAGTGTGTATATATATACAAGCTTCATCATTACATTCCGTCACAAATACTTGCAATTCACCATTGTAGATATACAAAATAATGTGTGGATGATATACTTGAATATGTGAATTACATTCTAAAAGAAAAGGATGACAAACACAAAACACAACAACCATGAACACAATTTGATTTTTACCTTGTACTCTCTCAAATTCTCCTCTTCCACTTTTAGACTATATATATAGACAAAATCCTTCGTTCACAATTTTCACATGTGAATCGACTTATGGATGATGGAAAACCATTATTGATATACTTAAAATCAGACAAGTGACGAAATTACTTTCAATAACTCCAATTCTCACAGAGAAATTCGACTTGCAACTTCAGGACTTTCATTTTTCTCTCAAGCAGTCTTGTATAATTCTTTTAGTAATTTTTTGGGTATCAATTCCAGAATTAGGTATTACTAAGAATTACCTAGAATTGGAATTACCAAAAGCATCAGTAGGAAGAATTACTAAGGAATTGGAACTATACCAAAACATTTCCAAAAAGAATTGGTAAGGAATTGGAATTATGAATTACCAAAACATTTCCAAAAAGAATTGGTAAGGAATTGGAATTATGAATTACCAAAAAGAATTACCCCCAAGAATTGGCAAAAAGGAATTGGGTTGCTCGTATTTTTTGAACTTTTCAAAAGGGAAAAGGGGGACATTTTGAAATCTCGGAATTAGAATTGGAATTATGATTACCAAAAGAATTGGCAAAAGAATTGATAAGGAATTGGGATTACCAAAAGAGTTTCAAAAAGAATTACCTAGAATTAGGATTACCAAACAGTGGAATTGTACAACACTGCTCTCAATTTTCCATTTAAAATTCAAAATTGATCTCGTGCGATTTGGTGACGGATTTCCAAGGATTTCAATACTCCATTTTCTCTCTCTACCTCGTAATAAAAATAAAATCCTCTTCTATCTCTAATCTCTAATCTCCAGACCAAAGAGCAAGACTAAAATCCGTGTTGTCACGGAAAATACGGAGGTCGGTGGTTGTGGTCGCTCAAATATTGATTGACCTTGTCCCTTGAGGGTCTCGCAAGAAGGGTCTCCATATTCCCAAGGCCCTATATCCCCAACCAATGCGCCCCTCTCCACTAAGGTCGAGACACTTCATTGTAAATTTTTAGCGGAGCTAAAGAGACTGGGATATTAATTACCCGTGACAACGATGGATTTTAGTCTCTTTAGTCAAATAAAAAACCATAGAGTCATTTTCCTCAAGAAATGGAAAAATTTGCATAATTGTACGGAAAATTCCTATTGTCTAGGATTGTAATGATTAAAAATGAAATTCAAATTACGGGACAAATTTAAGTCCTCAAATTGGTAGTCTCAAATTAAATTACTAACTTAGGTAGTTAGTAATGACTCGTACTGTTTCCAAAGAGGAAAACTTTTCCTGTCTCTCGTACGACAGCTACATATTTTAGCATTAAAAGTTGACGGCGGCAAGAGTAACAGATATAATATGCAATATGAAACATTATTTACTTTTAAGTACTAGGAACAATTTAAAATTGTAATGAGTGATACTCATAACTTACGTAATATTGCAATGGATGAATTTTTATAAACAAAAAAATGTTGGATAATAATACATTTTACATGTTTTATGCAAGACATATCACAAAGGAAATATAGTTACGACGACTTGTGACATTTACATTATGAAATACAACGATCAAACAAACAAATGTTAATAATATAGGAAACGACAGTAAAGTAAATTCAGTAAATAGTAATATTCCCAACAATAATAATGAATTGTTGTATCAAGTCTTGATCTAACTACATGTACATAATAAGTTCTATCGTCTTTTCTTTTGTTGCAGAAGACACGGCTTCGATTTGTTTTTCCATTGCCTTACGTTTAGCTTCTGAATCAGCCTCTAAATCTGCAAGGTCTTTCTCCAATTCCTCCACGTTGCTCAAATTTACACTTGACTTTTCTTCCAAAACTATTAGTTTTCTTTCCAAAGATGTAGTTTCGTCCTCGAGTTCTAAAAGTTCCAGTTCTAATCGATTCATTTCATTTCTAAACAAATTAAGCATTATAATCATACATTTATATATGCATTGAATAGGTTTCCTCGTTAGAAATACATATAATCTATCAGTGGTCCGAAATCTGTAGCAGCACGGCAGCAGTGCTTTTGCGGGGTCGAGGGAAAAGATTTTTTTCTACGAAGTTCGCAAAAGTTTTTTTTTTTACATTCGAAGTCCGTAAAATGTACAAAAAATACTAAAAAAACCCTAGAAATCGTAAAAAAATTTTCTCCAACGTATACCGTAATACCAACATCCGACTCGGTTACCTATGTTATACATTATAAATAAAGGTAAAAAGATGTGCAAATATTATACCAGCCATATACATAGTATTTTATATGTCAAAATAAACTTGATATTAACATACCTGGGGTCTTCTCCTAATGATCCAAATAAGGTGTTGATGAGGGTTTATTCTGCGTATGTCGAAGTAAAATGGCGTGAAATTTTCGCATTAAAGAGAACTTCGTCCCGATAAATTTTCCACTCCTTTCTCGTGAGAAATTTGCAAGAGAATGAATAAAAGTATGCAGCTGAGAGGGAGTTTCTTTGTGATGCAAACAATGGTATGTACATATAGTGTAATGGATCCTACAATTAAAATTTGCTTGTTGTCACGGATAATACAATCCCACAGTCAATGCAAATTTTTCCGTTTCTTGCGGAAAATTACTCTATGGTGTTTTATTTGACTGAAGAGACTGAAATCACTCGTTGTCACGGGTAATTAATATCCCAGTCTCTTTAGCTCCGCTAAAAATTTACAATGAAGTGTCTCGACCTTGTAGAGGCAGCCGACGAAAAAAAGGGGTATAGGGCCTTGCATATTCCTATATATCCGACTTGACCTTTGGGGAAATCTTTACACACAGTAAAGTCATTTCAATGGCATATCAGCAACCACTACCAATTGCCCAGCAGCCACCGCCATATTCAAATCAGTACCAAAATCCATCAGCTCCACCTCCAGTTCAGCCACCGCCATATTCAAATCAGTACCAAAATCCAGTTCCAGCTCCAATTCAGCCACAGCAACAACAACAGCCAGCAGTCGGCAATTACTCTTATGCTCAGCCACCATACCCACAGTACTCGCAGTACCCGCAGCAAAATCCACCGCCATATTATTCAGTGAGTCAAAACCGGGTTGCTCCAGTAGGAGTGACGCCTGGACAACGCCCATTTTACGGCGGTTCTGCCCGTGGAAAAGAATGCTGTTGTGGTTGTAGCAAAAAGTTTTGTATTATTTTATGGGCAATTTTGAGTATCCATATTTTACTCATAATTATTGGGGGCATCGTAGGAATTGTGGTGGGGTTCAGCTCAATGGGAAAAGACGACGAGGGTTCGTGAATTAAAAAAAACAACAACATAAGGGAGATGTATATATCAGACGTATAAACCCATGACCGGAGATTTCTCGGTAAGACGCGCCGGCGGGTACATTCAAAAATTCGAATTTTTTGTTTCTGCAATTTTTTCAACCGTTTACCATTAAATCGACTGCGGGGATTCCGACGTCGGATTTTGAAAATTTTGAATGTTTGACCTGTTTTTCGATTTTATCGTGTAATTTTGGAATTTCCAAAGGGTGGCCAATTTGTGCACGGTAAAATCATTTTAGGGGTAAACAAATATAGGGATTCCAAATTTGAAATTAATTTTTAAAAAATTTGACTTTTTTGACCCAAAATCGATTTTTTTAAAAAAACATTTACGTTTTTGGGTCAAAAAAGTCAAATTTTTTAAAAATTAATTTCAAATTTGGAATCCCCATATTTGTTTACCCCTAAACTGATTTTACCGGGCACAAATTGGCCACCCTTTGGAAATTCCAAAATTACACATTAAAATCGAAAAACAGGTCAAACATTCAAAATTTTCAAAATCCGACGTCGGAATCCCCGCAGTCGATTTAGTGGTAAACGGTTGAAAAAATTGCAGAAACAAACAACTCGAATTTTTGAATGTACCCGCCGGCGCGCCTTACCGAGAAATCCTCGGTCATGGGATTATACGTCTGGTATATACAGTCTATTCAGTGCTTATCTTTTTTTTCGTGAATTAATTAACTCCGCCCCTCAGAAAAGATTTTTCCTTGCAGAATTCCTTGCTTCATAC
>JAIUND010004393.1:0-12162 GCA_034699125.1 Gisinianus flammeolus | reverse complement strand
CAAGCCATTTGTTAATAATTTTTGTAAACTTAGGAAGAGAGATTTCAGATCGCTTAGCATCAGAATTTAAATCATTCGAATCCTCTGAAGATGATCGATGTGAGTCAATTCAATCCGTTTCATTTAGATTTTCGACTTTATACAGGATTTAATACTTAAATGGGAATATCATAATTAAAATTGAAACTTTATTTAAATGTCACAATATAATTGTTGTCTTATGTGTGAAGATTCTTCCTTCAATTTTTCGCTGGTTGAATGTGAAAACTCTCAAGTCCACTCGGATTGTGACCTTGAGGTGGATTGCGTGTAGTAAATTTGAAAATCCCGCTGACTTTGAGTCTCCATCTCGAGAAACTGGTTGCACTTTGTCCAGTTGGTGATCAACGGGAATTTGGCTGTGTATTCGGATTTGATCATCCCATTGTAGGCGTTGGTTAAAATGATTGTTGTGGGGAACCAAAATAGAAGAATCATCCGGAAAATCCTTTTCAATGTCCGCATTCTCATGTTGGTTTTAGCCGTTTCCTTGTCTTCATTACAGCTTACAGCAGGGATTACCTTTATCGCATTGCAGAACTAAAGTTCGGTACATCCATATGAAAACCGTCCCAAAACGAAGATTTTCCCCTTTTGTTTTTAAATGTTTTCCAAGGCCCGCCAAAAATGTGGATGTGATGATCAAAGAGATGGCGAGACTGATCCAGACGGCTGGCTGGAAAGGCGTGAGGAAAATCTCAAAGGATGTTTTGACAGGATGAACATTATTGGCCGTGATGAATCGATATGGTCTTGCCAGTAATGTGCCATTGCCAAGGAAACCCAATGGTGTCAGGCCTTCCGATGATGTCCCGTTCGGAATACTTGATTCTTGGAGAGAATGCCAATGCGGGTGGTCTGACGAGTGTCACGTTCAACGGGGAGACGAGGGAACTCTGGACAGCAATGTAAAGTGGGGAAGGTTCATTTCGTTGAAACGGGGAACAGCGATTCCTTTGAAAATCCTCCAATATTTTGGACCCCTTCATCTTGCTCTCGCTCTTCTTGAAGAAAACAGAGTTTATGACAATGGGGAAACTGTTAAAATAGCCCACGCCTTTTTGTTGCAAGCACTTTGTGATTTTATCCACCCAGGAAAGCGACTGTTTCGGATGGAACTCCAAGTGAAATTGGTGAAGTGGACAAACGTGACAGAAATACCAGACGGAAATTGGACGAGTTCTTTTGGTGATTCCTCCAGTTGATTGAGGAAACTTGATTTGTTGATTGAGCAACACGAAACGCGGTCCGCTTACGATGGACAACTCTTTAATTCTTTCATAGAAATCCTCCGGACTGAATGAAAGTTGGGGTGCGAGGAATAAATTAAATCCGGCGTTTATTGGTCTTGCATATTTCGGTTCATTTCTCAAATATTTGCCCACACCGAAACTTTGCTGGCTGCCCAGCACAATCGATTCTTGATGGAGAGTTTGAGAAAGAGATTCATTATGAGCAGGACTTTGAGGTGGGAGGAAATAGAAATTGATGAAACAACTCGTGTGTTTGATGGGGGAAATGACGGAGAGATATTTACGTCGTGTTCGAGCAGACAAAGATAAAAGTGAATCATTCTCAGAATTCCAATAAGAGGCCAAATTGATGACAGATGGCACGAGAACTTCATAGAAATCAAAAACTCGTTGGACTTGGATAAAATGAGCGAAACAAAAGGGAAACTTGGTGAAAATGGGATTCAAGTCCACGTCTAGAATTTCATGGGGATTTCCGAGCTTCAACTGACCAACAGTTTCATGAAAAAGCACCACAAAGAAACAACGTCGAAGCAGCTCTGACGAAATCATCACGAGTCATTCGAGTCAAGTTTATATTGTAAAATGGCACAAAATTTGCCTTTTTCTGGCGCCTGATGCAGCGACCACGGACAACGGACTTTAATTACCGACGTTTTTCTAATCCGGACCGAGTTTTTAAAAGCCTGTTTAGTTTTGCGAAAGGAAATTGAGCAACACCCAAACTTCAACATTTCAAAGCTCTTTTTTGTTTGTTAAACCCTTCAAAATCAAAATCCAGAGTATATAGAAACGCGGAATAAAATAAAAATCCTCCTGTTCAAGTAAATAAAAAGTGGATTATAAAAATGACACTTTATTTTTTATCCATCCCAAATAAATTAAGCCTACCCAAATTTAATTCCACCTTTGTTTCGAGAAAAATGACAAAGTAACAATGTTAAAAAGAAACTTTTGGAAGGAAAAGCTTTTAGAAAACTGGATGAGAAAGGATTAATGACGTTCAATGAGGAACATGTTTATTTGAATTTCCCGCCAAAAGACAAACGTTTATTTGAATTTCCCGCCAAAAGGGACAACGTATGTTGTCCTTCGAGCGGCTGCTACAAAATTTTGCAGGTTCCGAGTATATGGATTGCATTTACTTGAGAGCTTCCCGGGCGAGTATATAAACTCCTACGTTCCGAACTGCGCTCACACTCATGCCAACTCGCCAAATGGAGCGCTTGCTGAATTATTTAAACTCATTGTATGTGTTTATTAATTATTGTTCCGCGTATTTTCAATCCTTCATTTAAATTTAATGCTTCCTGTATTTTTTTATCATGCATATACATATATATATATATAAAGCAGAATAAACTGACCATGAGATGAAATATAAGTGCAAAAGCATCACATACAATTTTATTGATCATACATTTTCAAATCCAATCATTGCAAACTCTAAAGGAAAATACAATTAAATTAATTCAAATCTCAAACGAAAGCATTTCCGCGGAGTTCGAAAGTATATAGTTTTCTTTATATATTATACTCTGGAATTTTCAACGAGCTCTGCTTTTGTCGCCTGCTGCGGAAAATCCACAAAATTCCTTCAATGCTTAAGAACCTCATTTGATTTTGACTTGAGCCATTTAACTTTCAGGGGGAAAAAGACAGGTTCAATTCATACAAACTTATTATAGGCACCTTTTTTTCCACCGTTTCACTGTGTGTGGAGTTTGGATTTCCACGTGCATCCGCTAAAGAGAGACGGAAATGGGAAACTCAAGTTCAGTTTGAATTAGGGGGTCGTAAACAGTTTGGGCTCTCCTTGTCGGATCGTAATATTCGTAGACGCTGACATATGGCTTCACCTTTTTGGCCACTTTAAAAACCGAGATGGCTTCAAGTTCCAAACAGATTGGAGTCGTCGTTACCGAGTCCAAATAAACGTTGAGTCTCGAGCCGGAATTGATTAAATCGTGTCGTTTATAATTCGGCACGGTTTTCTTGTATAGTTTTCCAACGAATCCGGATCAACAGTGAAGCCGCTGTGGGTAAATTCAGCTCAATCATCGTCATATTCGATGCGGTCGACGATGACGAAGAAACCCCGCGATTTTTAGCTGTTACTGCTTTAACAACAAAGGCTGTACAGATTTTGAGCAGCATCCCAATCTCGCCTTTCTTTTCCACCGTGACATCCACAGGGAAAAGGCGGGAAGCTTGATTTTGTCTTGAACGTATAGAAACTCCAGGTCAATTGAGCCAGGACTGTTCCATTTCCACTCGCGGAAAGACTGACGGAGCGACTGGAAGGCGGCAGAATCAATTCTTGGAGCACCACCGCGTTTGCATCGTTCACATTGAAATCGTGTTCCGTTCCCGCGCATTCCAATTTCACCTTCATCAATATCAACATCAAATGTATAAAACCACAATTATTAACTGTTGAGTAAAAAATCTCGCTCAATTCCACAGATATTTCAATTGCTTTTTGTGATGAACTCACTCCCGTCTAAATCGATACCGGTTTCCCGGGTCAAATGAGCGAATTGGGCGAGAGCAGACAGGGCGACGACCGTATCCTGACTGGAGAGGAAACCGCCATAGGAATTCCGTTGCTTCAACAGCCATTGGACGATCCCGACGGATTCGACCAACAAATCTCGAGACAAATAAATCAAAAGAGCATATACGCCGTCATTTCCACTTGCATCGGTTTTATTGACGCCAACTTTAACGGCGTTTTGTGGTCCAGCACCTTTTTTTTCTTCCCGTTCCCATTGCAAACTGAAGCAGCTGTTCCCCAATATTTCAAATCATCATCCGTTGAAATTCCCGCCCCTTCCAGGATATTGAAATATTTATCCTTGTCCGGATGATGAGTCATGTGAAGAGCGTACGTTGTGAGGACGAACGAGTAAACATCTTCATTCCTCGTCCTCCAATCACAATCACCCGCCGCCGCCATCTCTTTCCCATATTTCCCCCCTGTTTTTTAAAAAAAAATCCAAGGATTTCTGGATATTCTCCGAATAATTTAAGTTGCTCAATGTCTTGCTCCTCGCTTTCGTTTTGATGGATTTTTTTGAAATCCCAACGGACTCGGATTTGGTGGCACTCAATTTCTTCATTGGTTTTTTGGGTTTGAAATGTTCCGCGGCTTCCAGGAACGCGATGAGACAATACGCTGTTAAAACCACTCCATTGCAGCTGCCATTGTTGCCGTTGTTGTTGTTGGTGGATCCGCCTTGCATTCCGTAAGTGAAAACATGTCCACGCTCCAAAAAAGACCCCACAAAAGCGTTGCCCGCGTCCTTTTCTTCTAGATGCTGCTGTTTTGATAGGAAATTCAGAGCGTTTTTGATAATGTTTTGATCAATGGTGTTGGGAATGAACTTGCGAGCGCGGATGAAGAATCGGATGACGAAAGCTGTGAGCCAAGTGGATTCAAATTCGTCCGAGTCCCCAAAGCAGGAGAAAGAACCGTCGGAGTGTCGAAAAGTGAGTTGCCGTTGAAAACCGGTCTCGAGGAAGCGAATCGCTTTTCTTTGAACATCCAATCCAAGATTCTTCGAGTCCTTGAGATAATCCAAAACCACAATGTCCGCCACGAAATCCAGCATGTTTTGTTCTCCACAGCCAGTGGGCATTTGAATGACCGAGTCCAGATTCTCCATTGTTGAGCCAAGGAGATCCGAAATCAGGGTGATTTTAACAGTGTCCGCACCCTTCACACTATTTTTGGGAAAATCCGTGACTAAAACGAACTGATTATTAGCAGCAGCCGCCGCCAACTCGTCTTCGTTGTTTTTGTTCTTGTCCAGACTGATCAAAGGTGACTCACTCGGACTTGGATTCTACCAGAGTTTAGCGTAGTATGCTCGCTCATCTCCTGCATGTTCCCAGACTGTCCATATCCTCCAGAATTATCCTTGTTTTTCGGTTTGTTCAGGCCATTCGTCATGAGGAGAAGACCAGCACTACAAAAGATGCTTTGAATGACTCTATCCAAATCCACTTCCCGTTCACTTTTAGAATTATATGTCGCCCATGTAGCTTCATCATTCATACTGGAAATCTCGTTGCTGATCAGAGCTCGGTCGATATCTCGGTCATTTTTGTTCAGCAAAAGGACTGCTTGATCCACTCCTCGAAGGGTAACCAACGAATTAATGCGGACTCGACGAAATTCGTAAGGTCACTTCCTGTCCCGGCTCTCGATTCTCTTCGGACAAGATCACGTTCAAAAAACATTGGTCATCATTTCCCTTCCCACCTTTATTTGCATTGGAGATGATCAAGACCTTGCGAGAGTCGGCGCAGATTTGGTAGCGACTTCTCTCTCCGATTCCAATTCCAACAAGGAATTGCATGTAGACGAGCAGCGTGACTTCCGGTCCAGTCCAGTCATCTCAGGGCACTTGATTTGAAATTGGTGGCTTTTCATGGGAGAGGACAGCAGGATTTTCTCATGGCTCAAAATCCTCCCACCGCCGCCAATCAGGATCCAATTTAGCGATCGAAACTCCCGACTGGAATGGACCCTGACTGTAAACGGAACATTTTTGAGGATCGTCACCTCATTTTCAAGCTCAATAATGTTGTTGTTGTGGATGACATTTTCATGTTGGAGGACTTGAAGGTCCAATAAATCCCGAGCTCTTCAAACTGTTGAAAGTTCCCGAGATCATTCGAGTCTTGTCGTCGGATGGAGTGAGAATGAGTCAGGTTTTTGTATTTGATTATGATTTCCGGGGAGCCAACGAGTGGATTCGATGGCGTGTCCCACGTCAAAATGACCCGTCCCTTAGCCTCGGCTGGGAGAGGTCGAGTCAGCCCTTCAAATCATTGGAGAAACCATGCCAAATGGTGAGGGCATCCGGAGCGAGGTCAACGATGGGAATGTCATCTTGCGTCGAGACGAATACACTCAATTTATAAGGGATTCCAGGTTTGAAGGAGACTTTATTATCCACTTGGATTTTATAAGGGAGAAATTCCAGCCACATCACCTGGATGGACTTTGAGCGTGGCGGAAAATTGAAGGCCGGAACTATTATTTGAATTCCCATTCAAATCCCGCTCTTTTGTCTCTCTCGGCTCGACGAATATTGAAATGACGTGTGATGAATCAGGTAAAATCAAGGCTGTGGAGTGATGGCCGAGTAAATTAATTGTTGGGAAGATGACTTTAACTGTGACGGTGATTGTGGGGATTTTGTTGGGACAACTGCAACTGCAGTTGGCGGGGATTTCAAATTCACCGAACGTGGCATTTGAATAAATTATCCGTCAATTAATCTAATTTCGTTTTACTTTCATTCAGTGGATTTATTACCAATCAATGGGGATTTGATGGGAAATGTTTTATACTTACGGACTTTCAAATGTTTCGTTTTCATTTCATTATCATTGAAATGTGATGATTGATTTGACATGGGATTTCCGTCACAATAGTTTGTAACCCTGGCAAATTTGAATAAAATTCTAACACATTTTTCTATAGATTCGAGCTCTCAAAATGTTGACAAAGTGTTTAACATCCATCATTTTATTATGCGGTCGAGAGGATTTTCTGTGGAAGAACTCCACAGGAAACTGCAGACCGGAAATGAAACTGTCATCGGATTTGGATTTCAAATGATAATTGTCTCCGGATCCGGCGGGATATAGGAAAACGAGTCCTTGCGAAAGTACATTCAGAAATATGGGGAATTCTACAGCAATGTCATCTGGATCAACGCGGAAAAGTGAAAACACAATGAGAGATTCGTTTCTACAACTGGCAGAGCACCTTCAAATTTCAATTAAAAATAAAGATGACACCCCAAAAGACATGGAAATGATCGTCAAAGGAATTTACAATCACTGTTGCGATGCTCAAAACTCTAATTTACTTGTTTTCGATAAACGCCGAGGGCTTTCAAAGTACCGAAAATCAGGATGGAATTGAACTATATATTTCTGCCCTCATTCCTTCCATCGAATGTCAAAAGACCATTTTTCTTGGCCACATCCCGAATTCAAGAATGGACATCCGGTACATTTGAGATTCAAATCCTCCCATAGGACGTCCTGACGGAGGAGCAAACCATCCAATTTATTTCCAAACGTCTATACAAGTGACGGCTAATCAATAAGATGGGGTGAAGGAGCTGACTCCATCGACTCTTCCCTACAGCATTTCCGACTATACAATCAACAATTCACCACGACCCGTACCAGAATCATTCAAAAGTTCCCCCATCTTCCCGGCTCTACAAATACGGTGGACGTCACGTGGGACGTCACTTTTTGCAAGATCCAGGAATTAGAAAATGGAGAAATTGCCATCAAAATCATTCAAATTGTGTCCTTTTTATATATGCGGAAAAAATCCCTAAGAGGAGGAAAAGGTGAAGGCTCTGACTATGTCCTCAACAATTATTCGCTCATCAAACTGAACGGTGATTTCCTGAGTCTTCATCGTCAACTCCAATTCGTCATCCTAATAGAAAACCTCAAAGGAACTCCAAAACTGTTACATATATAATTAACGAATTGATTACCAACCTCATGTTGATTTTCAAAGGAATTCAAATATCCAAATGTGGTGACATTATATAGGAATTCCTATAATCAAGTTTTTCTAAATTCGTTCATTTCTTAAAAACGTTTCCATTGTTGTTGCTCCTGCTCATAATACAGCTTTGTATATACAGCTTTATTAAGAATATAACAATGATACCATAAATATATAGGTAACGACAACAAATTCCGAATCCGAATTAACTCTCTGTGCAAAGTTTGGAATGGTCCGTTTAATTGGGAGAGAGAATGTGAATTCAGTGATTCTTTTCACTTTTGTCTATGCTCAACTGTGCAAATGGTTTTCGTAGAAAAATGTTGTACATATATATTCGACAAAGCATTGTATTTTTCACAAGTGACACCGCGTAAAATAATTAAATGAAAGATGCATAATAATATTTGAGTTGAGCACATAATAATTTTTTCAATATTGAAATCACCTGTGGTTGAAGAAATATATGGAAATTAGTCAAGCAAAAGATAAGAATCGCGTGAACGTATTCAATTAACGGACCTTCATTTGCCCCCCTCCAGTTATAATGCTTTCACGAGCCCTTTGCAAAGGGGTCTCAAACGAAAGGGGGGAGTTTCTACATTTTCAGCCTTCTCTCCTCAAATTCGGCTCATTTTCCTTCGTGCTCTGTGGTGTCGTCAATATATATACACACACTTATTTTTCTGCTCTCTTTCCCAAAACTCAAGCAATCATTTTGTGATTGAAAAAGCTCTTCGCTCTCGTATTTTGAGACAAATCATCAAATCATCTTCTTTTTCAGGAAAAAAAGGTTCGTTCATTTGATTTATTATTTAATGTGTAATTTTAGTTTATATAATTATAAAAAAGCCGGATTCAAATTTTCAAATGAATTTTTTTTTTTTTTTTTCATTTTTCCAAAATCTTTGTTGTCTTTTGCTAATCTTAAATTAAGATTCGTAATTATCGAATATATAGTTAAAACCCACAATTTCCAATTATATTAAAATGTGCAAATTGCACAGTGCAATTTTGTGTATACTTTTCCTTCAGGATTTGTGTGCAGTTCGGGGATTTGAGAGTTGGATTCCAAAACTGTTGGAATAAAATGGAGAAACAACAACCACAAGGAACGATGGACCATTTCAATCAAGTACAATAATTTAATTTTTTCTTCTTCTGTGATGTCCAGAGTTCAATATTTAAATGCCAAACTCATTAAAGATAAAACACCACAGGAAGACAAAAGCATTTTTTTTTAAATTGGGAATTTCATTCATTTTATTTGTTCATGATTTTTTGTATTAGGGAAGGAGCAGTCGGAAAAGGGAGCGATCCAAAAGTCCACAAGTTGTATCTGCGGATGTTGCTGTTGCTGTCTGGTGCAATCAAATTGGAGAGTTGGACAAACTGAATCATGAACCGGAAATGACGACAAATGAATCCAATGGAAATGATAATTCCTCAGGAGGAATCAAAACACGGGAATTTGGAGAGGTTTTCCCACCAGAAGTGAGTCCCTCTCCAATATTAAATAATAACAAAATGTAATCTAATAGTTTAAACTAAAAACTATAAGTTAATCTAAATATTTTAATTATCTTCGCAGATGCTCCTTAAGATTTTGGGGAAGTTGAGGACTGCGGATCTCGTCAATTGTCGCCGTGTCAACAAAAGATGGAACGTATTCGCAACGGAACTTCTTCTCAATCGTCATGACTTTGAATTGGATTTCCGGTTCAACCCGTTTTATGGAAAATACATTCAAAAAGGCAGCAGGAAAACGCTGGACGAGTTGGTGGACTTTTACAAAACTTCCCGAAATTTCCCTTTTCCTCATTTTACATTCCCTGAATTTCGTCAGAATTGGACGGAGGAGCTCATCAACTTTTTAAATGTTTGTGGTCGCTCCATCAAATCTCTGGCTCTCTTCTTTCATATCAAGTACAACGATCAGCAGATCTCTGAGAAAGAACTTGTGGAAATCCTCACAATTAAAGCGCCCAATATTGAACGCTTGACCCTTGATTTTTCTGGCTGGTCAATTTCCGGTGGATTGTTTTCGTTTTCCCCGAGCGATTTGAAACTCGCCAATCTCAAGACTCTAAACTTGGATTTCAATTTTGAATTTGGATTTGGTTTTGGTGCAAAGATTCCCAAGGAAAGTGTTATTAGTGATATTTTGAGGGTAGCAGTCAATCTGGAGGAGTTTGATGGTTGTCAGATGAACGCGGGGAATCTCCAATATTTTCATTCCCTTGGGAAACTCCATTTGGTCCAATGGAAACCGAATCTGTACGTGTCGGAGGAGCTCATAAACTGGTACGACAAATTTCCTGGACAAGCGATTTGGAACAACCCGGAATTACGCTTCGAAATTGACCATGTTTTAATTAATCCTGGACTTTGGGATCGGACGTCGTCCTTCATCAACAAACTCGTGGGAACCAGCAACAATATTTTGAGAGAACTCTCCATCACGCCCATCGGATTTTTGACAGGAATAAATTGGACTGATGGATTTGAACACGTTCAAAAGCTGTCTTTGAACGGTTCGTGGGATGGATTCGACGGGGCTCTTTTTCCTCCAGCTGGCAGCAGAGAACTCAACATATTTCCAAATCTCCATGAATTGGGTGCGTTTTTAAAATTACTTTTCTTTGATGAAATCCCATATTGAAATGTGTTATAATTTTGTATTGTAATTTTCTGAACTTTGATTTTCTACTGGCAGACGTAAAAATAGGTTTTTGGTATGGCAATATTGAAGAGCGATTCCCCACCGGAGATTTGATTCAGCTGATTCCAAGCGTACGCAGCGTCAAAATCTGTATTTGTGGAATGGAGAGTGTTGAGGAGGGGAAATCTCTTTTCCAAGGACTCGTTTCCATGTGCCCAAATGTCACTCATCTAAAATTGTATGAAATTGAGAATTTTCATGGGGTCGCCCAAGTTATGAGAAGCTCATCCTGGCAAACAGTCGAGTCCATCACTCTTCGACTCCAGGCGGATGAATTTGCAAAAGAACTTTTGGCCATCGAATCCGCCTTCACGGGATTTTCTCAGCAATCATGCGAGACAATTGGAAAGAGACTCAAAGACTTCAATGGAAAGTCCATTTCCGCTTCTGATGATTGGATTACCAAAATCCCTCGAGAAAATCCATCAATTTTGAATCTACCAGGTAATTAAACCAGAAATAAACCTATCAATTTTACTATATTTTACTTTGATCTATTTGATGCCAATTGCTTGTACATTTTGCATAATTGTTTTGTATTCAGCTTTGAAGATGTTGGAAATTGAATTGCTTCACTCTCAGCCATATAAAGAAAATTACCTTTATGAAGATTATACTGCTGATAAAATTACTAAGGAATTCATGGAGACGATGGCAGCGTTTCCGTTGAGTCATCTTTGTGCTTTTCCACTCTTCCCAAATCTCAAGGTTCAGATTACGAAAGAAATCGATTATTTCAAAACCCCACATTACTATTAATTACTTTGATTGTTGGTGAATTCAAAATTCAATTAATTACCGTCATCAACCTGCTTTAAGCAGGGATTAAAAAGTATATTTTCAATAGATTTTAAATGGATAAATATATAGGTTTTACCTATCCAAAATGATTTACCTATAGTGAATTTTATCGTTTATTGTGCATGTACCTAATACAAGATTTATTATCGTCGGTCGCTTTGATTTTTATATGGAAATGAATTGTTAAGTTATTGTTTTTTCACGGCGGGTTACCTATATAATTCAAATGATAATGTGACAAATAAATAAACTGTTGTTTAGAAGTTAGCAAATGATTTTTACCACACAGTCGATTGTTGAATTCAAGCCCAAGTTTTTTTTCATCAGTCTTGAATTTGGACTGGAATTTCCCACACATTTTCTTCTTGTTTTTGTCTTCCTCTTTTCAACTCTTTCAAATTTTAATTTCAGCTATATATATAAAATAAAAAGCATTGTGGGACTTGGAGTAATAATGAGGAAATGCTCAAGTGGAGGTATAAAACATGCGGATGATAATAGAGAAAATATTATTATTTAAGAATTACAATTGCAAAATGAGAGATTTAAAAAAAGTGGCATTTACACATCACTCACACTCTCTTGTATTACAATTAATCAGGAAATAAAATGACTTGCGTATATATATATATACTAGCGGGGTGCCCGCCGCTAACGCGGCGCGTTGTGTGTCTGTCTGTTCTAGCCATATGTACGCATCTACCAAACCCGCCCCTGTGTTAAGAAATTAAAATCCGAGATATAAGTCTGCTTTTGCTTCGATCGGGAAGAACAGTGTTTTTGCGCTCGCGCTC
>JAIUND010004392.1:0-12163 GCA_034699125.1 Gisinianus flammeolus | reverse complement strand
AAGCTTGGGAAACCGGGACCAAATTTTGATGAAAGAATGCAACGCATAGACAGACACACAGACAAAATCCGCCGTGTCGACGGCGGGCTTTTTTCTAGTATAGATATATAGCAGCAGCAGCAGGAGCCGTCGGTAAAAGTAATACTCAATTCTCAATACTCAATACACAAAAGACAAAATACAAAATACAGAAGACAAAAGACAAAAGCCACCACAGCACAGAGAGATCCGGTTTTCCTTCTGTAAACATCCATACATAATACATATATAAATATATAAATGATGATGATGATGAAGGAGTATATATTAGAAATGATGCAAGATGCAATGAATCCCTTTTGAAATCCCCCTATAGAAATATATAGGTAATGTGTGTGTGGAAATGCATATGAGGATTATTATTTGCTCTCCAATCGTCCTAACAGTGGACTCGCCTGCTCTCTTTTTCTCTGTCTCTCTCTTTGTCATGTCATTTTGATAGGGACGATATGTGTGAGTGGGAATTGGGACAGTTGTTGTTGACCACACAGAGGAGGCCGACAAGACAAGACACACATCCACATCCGCTCGTGTGTGTAGTGCGTTCAAAAATTGCGAATTGTATATATATATAGATAGATAGATAGAGACAGCTGTTGCATATATTACGTTGCTGGACAAAATGGTCATGTGTTCCTTCTTCTCATTGTCAGTGATGTACAACCATCATAGCCGGCGGAGGGGACTTGACGCGGGTTGGAAATTTTGCGTGTGGAAAACAGCATTCGTTCTCTGTAGCTTCCTTCTCCATTCGGAGTTGTTGCAAGCTCAGTCCACCTCCACCTCCTCATTGCCATCTTCCTCCTTGTCATCCTCATTGTCATCCAAGGCAATGAAGGATGAGGATGATGCGAATGAGCTGGAGACGTGGGAAGCCCCATTGGACATCCAGCACAATTTCCCATATTATTTGGCGGGTTTTGATGATGAGGTTTGTCTCTTATTACCACATGATTTGAAAGTATATACATATTTTCTGTGCTTGTGCTATTATTTATGAGGAATTGATCATTGGTTTTCAAAAAAAGTTGATGATATATATATATATATATTTGTAGGATCGACCAGTGTGGGTGAATGAGGCAGGGAAGATGGATCTCCGGACGTTGATGGAGGAGGGACCCGAACGAATCCGGATCCTGGACAAACACATTGCTCAAATGGCCTATCGGATTCAGAAGAGTGTGAGTCTCCGGAGCACCGCGGACAATAACGTGACGGGTTGGGTCTATCTTTTGGATATGGACGGCTACAATCTCCGACAACTCTCCTCCGTCCCAAGTAAAATGTCCACAGTCAACATCCCGGAATGAAAATTCAATGTGGATTTTGTTTTTGTTTTTCCTATTATAACAAAATTGTGTGGTCTCATTTCCTTTCCACAGCCCTCGGCTACACGTACAGGCTGACCAAGACGTTGGAGAAGTGTTTCCGGAACTTGGAATATGGATTCCTCATTAATTGTACGGACAAACACATGATTGAGCACTTGACCTCTGATCCATATTGTGTCAAATTTGACATGTTTATTGATGGTTTATATTGTATGTTTATTTTTCTTGGTGTGTGTGCACAGTGAATTTCGTGGCGGAGACGTTGGTGAATGCAATGAAGCCATTATTGGGAGCTCAACTATCACGAGTGGAGATTATTGGGACCAATAAAGCTCGGTGGTTGCCCAAACTACTGAGGAGGATCCCGCAAAATCAGTTACCCGAACATTATGGCGGGAGTCGCAATCACAAACCAGTCGCCGTCTATGGATGATATATATCATATTCATAATTTCTATTCATAATTTTCATTTGTTCTGTTCTTCTTTTATCCGAGAATTTTTGAATTTCGAGCTGCACACAGCTGTGGGATCCATCTGGGCCAATGGGGGAGATTTGAATTTGAATTTGAAATTTGAAGAGCCATGGACATTGTGTGTCCAATAGATATATTAAACATAGATACGACTCTCAAGCATATATATGTACGGGATCACTTTTGGGATTTCTACAAAACTAAGTGATTAACTATGTTACTTACTCTCGATCCAGATAAACAGTTTATTTTTCTTTTTTCATCGAAAGACAATTTTTCAATGGTCCCATATGAAGATATGAGAGCATTGAGCAGATTTTGTCTTTCGATGAAAAAAAAACTAAAATTAACTTTTTATCTGAATCGAGAGTACGTCCAGATGGGGTATGCAAAATTCCAGGAAACATGACGGAATTAGGATTTTTCATTGGCTATATTTCCAGTTAGCCAATCAGAAAAATCATTGAATTCTTTTAAATATATTCGATTCTCTCAATGGCTAGCGGTAAGGTTTGAATCTTTCAATAGTCGGAAAAATCGCAAAATCGCAAAATTCCACTCATTTTTCATCATGGATCTGCTCTCTTACCCCATCTGGACTTATAGTAGAGAGTACAGAGCATCATGGGCTGAAGCTCAAAATGGGGGAAACTGAGGTTCAATGTTCAAGACATGAAGAGTCGTATCTATGTCTAGTATATTCATTTTGTATCCTTATTTTTTGTACTCAAGATTTGTCTGTGAGAACTTTTTTTGGTTCGTCTTGTTTAAAACAAAAAGTTGTTTTTATTAGTATATATGTCTGTGTCTGAGAAATGGGATGAGGAATTTTAACAGGAAATTCGGAGTATTAAAAAAATGTTTTATTATTCAAAATTCCAATTTTAAAATTCACCACGGATTTGATCCATTGATTTCCCTAGTTGTCAAATCATAACATTTTCTACGGTCTCCATTTTAATTTGAAAATTCAAAAATGAATAAAAACCCTACGGAAAAACATACAATTGGCATTTGAATTGAGTTGAATGATTGGAAATTTTAAAAGACTGTGCATATATGATGTTTGGCAGCGAATGAAATTCATTAAGCGAAAATCCTTGGAATTCGAGAGTTTCAATTTTAACAGCCAAAAATAACATAAGGACTTTTAAGCAAAACCCCAAAAAAAATTCAAACCCCTACCCAACTGCGCCACTTTGGCAACTTTAAATCTAACAGTTTATCCTTCGTATTTATGCTGTGTTCATAAACTTCAAGAGGTCATAGAGGTCAAACAAAGGCCCATTCAGAAAAATGACCTCCACTACTGAAAGCAGCGCAAAAAACTGAGTCTAGTGGGATATATTTCATCGCAAAACTCGATGGGCACCCCGTGGGTGTCCATTGTTAGTGTGAGCGAGTGAAGAGCAAGAAGAGCGAGCGGACGGGGAATTAACATAGAGCGCCATAAGCAACAATGTATTTCCCGTTCTCATATATATATAAAACTCTCCACTCTGCCACCATTTCCCATCGAATTTCACCCATTTTTTGCAAGCCATATGTA
Source organism: Gisinianus flammeolus (assembly GCA_034699125.1). NCBI lineage: Eukaryota > Metazoa > Arthropoda > Collembola > Symphypleona > Katiannidae > Gisinianus > Gisinianus flammeolus. Next base: position 8,766 of record JAIUND010004392.1, on the reverse strand, counting down.
AATCATATGTGGAAAACACAACCATGTAGACAAATCCTCGAATTTTGTAACATTTCAGCATTTGCGTAATGTTAATTAAACCAGTCAATTTTCAGCTGACGAGTTCCCAACTGCAACTGCCAATTGGCAAGCAAATCGTGATACATGCATGGATTTTGGTATGGATAAATATATAAATAATTCACAATAAAAGCTCAATTTCGTATTTAACTTGTACTTTATGTCTGTACAACTTCATAAAATAGACATGTTTAAAAACTTGCACTAGATAAAAACTGAAAAAAAGGAACTTACACTAGATAAAACTGCATTTTAAATTTGGGCCTAATTCGAAAATTGGTCTGGAACCGCCACTGTTTACATATGAGTATCTGCAGATTTTCTCTTTTATATAGCCTAAATATAGAAAGGAAAGTGAGATAAAACTGGAATCTGTGGCCTCTGTTTTCATGTTTGTTCTCATCCTGAGCAAATATAAAGAGAGAGCAGTGGAGACGGTATATATTTTATATCTGTGGTGTGCTGTGTATTTTGAGCGTTGAGCTTGAAATGGACAGTTATACATTTTACATATTGAAATCCGTCACACATGGCTCATGGGAATTTAATTCTGTGTATTTATATAGTATTTTGTCTCTCGCCGTCAGGCACAACTGTGGGAACCCAATTTGAAATTTGTCCACACTTGTATTTAATTTTTGATCATATTTTAGACAAAGGGAGAAAAATTTGAGGGATTTCAGGAATATTTTTCAATTAAGTTTCTATATATATATATATATATACAGGTGATTTGTATGTATGTACTCAAACTGATACGAATTTCAAAATGTCACAGCATCCGTTTTCAAAAGGTCAAGAGTTTTCAATGGAGACTCCGATTCCCGTGATTCACGGTACTTTCAAAGTATATGCCCGTCTCCAATTGGTGAGTTTGTCAATTAAAATTCAAATTCAATCAAATTGTATATTAGTTAACTGTATTAAAAATTAAATTGTGATTACTTATTATATGTATTATTTGATAAATTGCATTCTCTTTTTGAATATGTAATATAGATGGGTTTTCTATTGGTGCTCATTTTCCATGTGATGGGTGTCACTTTGAATTGGGATTCCTTTAATTCGGCCAATCAACTCGCGGCCGGCACCATTTTGATTTCTTACCTTTGTACGCCTCCATATACATTTATAGTTAAAATTTGTAATTAAATGGCCCACATCCCTTCAAAATTTCCTCGTTTCCTTCTATGCAAATATTATATACATATGCGAAACACAACAACAAACAAAAAACCCAAGGAAACCACGCAAAAAAACTGATTAAGTGTACATTTGAAACTATGTGATTTCCTTATAGGTTTTTTCGGGATGGAATTCGGACTCATTTTGGCTCAGTATCGTTTCATTTCCCTGGAAAATCCTCGCTGGCTCTTCCGCCTCCTCGTCCTATCCGTGTTGATGACATCCCTGGAGATTTCAATTATATATTTGATTACCCATTCAAATCTCCCACAAATGCATTTCCAATCCCATCGAAGTCTGTCCTCCAGTTTCTTCAACGTCATCCCATTTTTTGTCCTCTGCAATTTTAAATCTTCCCTTCTCATTTTGAATCATCAAATCTGGTGTCACATCCAGCAGCAACAGTCACAGCACTCTCAATAGAGACGTAAATATTTTGGTGGGAATTTTTAAAATTCCCATAACCAACGAATTTAAAATTCCCACCAAAATATTTACGATTTCCTTGTTTACGATGGGTTTACCAAACTCTCTAATGACAAATTAAAATCTATAGAAAAAATGAAAAATTCCAGCGCAAGATTTAAATTAAATATGCGGTCAACCCAAGAGGACTCAATTCAAAATTCAAAATTTCGAATTGAAATTCCAATAAATTTATTTCTACTTGAAATACTTTTGTACATACATTTTGCATTCAACGAAAGAAACTTGGATTTTTGCTATACTTGAAAAATTGCGGACTTCGTACGATTCATGACATATGACTAACCTCGTCCCATCACATTACATTACATATTGAGTGCACATTGAGTGCATATAGTTATATACAACTATTATACAAGAACACACACAGATTGCGCACCGTCACAGCATTATAATAATGAAAAACAGACAGAGAGAGAGAGCGAGAGCAAAGAAACCACACAAAAACTCGTTCTGTGCATGGTTCTTCCCATTTCGTTTTACACACACAAAAAATCCCATGTGTTTGTCTGTATTACCTATATAGTTGATTTTTTTGTTGAATTTTGTCATATGAAGTTGTGGATAAGAAAACCAGCCATATACCATTATCTATGTAGAAGTCGAGATATTTGAGTTTTCCATTTGGCCGCTTTGGCGCCGAGGGCGTTTCTCGATGATTTTGTAATTAAAAAAATCACACAAGAAAGAAATCGTCATCATATTTCGTTTGAATTCAACTATAAACTTTGTAAATTAATTAAAAATATTTGCAATTTTTTTACAAATGTCTACAACTGTTTGCATAAATTAGCCCATGTTTTTCTGCATATTAATATTAATATGCAAAAAAGGGAAAAATGGTATGTGGCGGGTTTTCGTATCCACAACTGCATATAGTCAAACGCAGCAACAGCCAAAGCAGCCAGACAAAAAAATATAGTGCATGGAGACACTCCATTGCATAATATACTCCTTACATCTGTATATATTATTATATGAACAAACAGGGGGTTTAAACTGAAGGGGAAATCGTAATCTTATTAGCTCTCTCCCTCTCTCTTTCCCCTCTCTCTCTCTGTCTCTCTCTGTCGCTATTGGATTTGGATTTGACATTGAACTTGAATTGAAAGAGAGTTGTGAGAATATGATTACAGAACTCTCACGCACGTTGATGTGCGTAATGTAATAAGACGAGACGTGTGTGTGGACGTGAACGGAGCTCCAGCTCTTTTCCTTCTCTTCCACACACATGCACAAACGTGTTTCATTTAATTTCATTACATAACGAACTCAAACCAGAATCAGAACGAGAGAATCAGCTCCATTTCTAATGTATATATTTCTCATTATTACGAAACAACGCGAAAAATCTGATTCTGTGTATGTGTGAGCTTTGAATATTCAATGTGACTATTAACGATTAATTCAATTTCAAGGAGTCCACACATCCACACACATTGAGACAATAGTACGAGATGGAGAGTGCGAGTTCTTTTGTCGACTATTCGACGCCCACAGGGAAATTCCAACTATTTCTCAGCCGGTAATTTAGTAATTATAATTACAATTAGAATTACAGTCGACATTCAATAACTAAATCAACATTAGAGAGTTCAGAGTTTGGTAAATCCGTCGTGAAAAGGAAATCGGAAATATTTTGGTGGGAATTTTTTTAAATTCCAAAAGTTCACATAACCAACGAATTTAAAAATCCCCACCAAAATATTTACCATTTCCTTTTTTACGACGGCTTTACCAAACTCTCCAATCAAAACACTGAAGATTATAAGACATGAATTTTTCTTGGAGTTTTATTCAAAAATTTAGTTAATAAAGTTCAATTAATTTAATTTAAATTTAATGTAATTGATTTTTTCATGACAGAATTCGATGGACACATATTTTGGCGGTAGCATCCTTTGTCGCCATCACTTTCCTCCTCATTGCAGCTTATGGTAAGAGATTTCCGACGACATTTTCCCCCCTCTTTTCTATTTTTTATACGCAACATTTATATATTAGTTTCAATAGAATCTGAATTCATTCAAATTCTATAAATGAATAAAATTAAGTATTAAATAATCAAAATAATCAAAATGTAAAAATGAAATGTGTGGGGAAATATTCAAACTTTAGCGGGGACAATAGGGACGAATCCGGACGCACTCGGAGCCTTGAAACAGTCCCCACCGGGCTATACAATCACTTTTGATGGAGGGCCCAACAATCCGAGCCCGTATGAGTTCTTTGGACTGAATCAGCCCTGGCACGATGACCCGAATTCTCCAATTCCAATGCATTTGGTCCTTCGGAATGCCGTCATCAATGCGACGCTTCTCAATCGAGGCCTGCGGAACACTTTAAATTGTCAGACGATCGACATTGAAGCCGTTTCCGTTCTCGGGAATTTCACTCCCGTTTTCCTCCCAGACCTCACCGACTTTAAATATAATTATATTGGGCCGCTCCCCGTGGACAAGAATGCTTTCAATCGGGAACCGGAAGTCCTGAAAGAGATCCTCTGGTTTGAGAAGATCAATGGGACGGAATGGGACATCACCAAGGACCTCGCCAATTTAGGTACACATTACACAATACCAAGTGAATTCAGAAAATCCAAAGGGAATTTATAAAATACAAAGAAAATTCAGGGAAATTCTGTAAATCCCGAGGAAATTTAGAAAATCTCAAGGAAATTTAGAAAATCTCAATGGAATTCAGGGAAATTCAGGAAATCTCAAGGAAATTCAAAAAATCCGAAGGAAATTTAGAAAATACAAAGGGAATTCAGGGAAATTCAGTAAAACGCAAGGAAATTCAGAAAATATCAATGGAATTCAGGGAAATTCAGGAAAATGCAGTAAATCCCAAGGAAATTCGGGGAAATTCAGGAAATCCCAAGGGAATGTAATTGGAATTTAAATTTAAATTTGCGGCCTTTCCCTCGGTTTGTCCTTTTTCTAGGTGTGAACATCAACGTGACGATTGGAGGCCGAAAATTGGTGGACATTAACCGCGCCAAAGGCTACATTCAAATGAATTTGGACTACTCCTTTGGGATCCTTGAGAATACAAAGGGCCCTTACGAGACCCTCATCCTTGTGTCCTGCCCTTGGGTCATCCAACCCAACCTCACGGAGGATTTGAAACTCCCGCCCGGTCTCAAATACTTTAGCATGTTCAACATCACGAAACCCTTGACCAACGACCCTTATGGATTTACCAAGGCAAAGGACTCGGTCCTTTTCTCCAATCTAATTCGACCCCTTCGTCAGCTGCAGACATTACGAGCCTATCAAAATGACCTCGGGAATCCACTGCTGGAGAAACTGAACGTGGATGAGCTTCCCTCAACTCTCAAAACACTCTCCATAAGGGGACTTGAACTCTCCCTCAAGTCCACCATCACTTCCGCTCCACCTCCTTCCTCCGGTGTGACGGAACTCAGTCTTCTGGACGTCAAACTCAGCCCACTTCTAGTGCAGAATTTCCTTTATATCTTCCGCAATGTGGGGACAGTCGGGCTTTTTAATGTAACGGGAATTGAGGGCGGAGCGAGCGTCCTGAGGAGCCTTCTCAAATTGCCCCAGCTTCAACGGTTGGTGGTGACGGGGTTTGTGGCGGGAAAAGGAGGAGCAGGAAGTCAAATTCAAATTCAAAATCAAATTCAAAGTGAACTGGAATTGGAATTGGAGTCATTTGGCGTGGTGAAGGGCACTCAGAATTTCTTGTTGGTCAAACCTCAAGGGACCAACAAAACAGTGACAGCAGTGACAGCAACAGCTCGTCTTTTTGATGGGCGGGCCCTTAATGGAGAGGAAAGTGAGCGGGAACGATTTGAATCCTTTGCTTTCGCTGACATTGAATCTTATGAACAATACAAAAGTTATTTGTAAAAATTTCTAAATTTCTGTATAAACCAATAAACAAATTCCCAATAAACAAATATTGCATTCTATTTTAGCAGATACGTATATCTAAGTTTTCTCAAATTCGCGCCAGTTTTTAAATGATCATATTTTGAAAATTTGATGTTTTTTTGGATGTTTTGAGTTTTTGTTTCTTCAAAAATTCTTTTATTTTTGCAACAAAGTGCGAATTGGACATTAAAGAGGGGTGGGAATATATGCCAGAGCGTTAAATCATTGTATTCAATCTTCAAAATGGGCGCCTTTTATAGCCACAAAGTGTCTGAGCCTTGTTTCGATGTCCAAAAAACATGAAAATTTAAAAACATGATCATTTAAAAACTGGTGGCAATTTCAAAAAACAAAAAAACACGGGTCCCCTAAAACATTAGAATGAAATTATTTAGAAAAACTAAAATGGCGCCAAAATAGAAATTTGAATGTGACCTTTGGAGAGATCAACATTTGACCTAAGGTCACCCCGAGGTAAATGCCATATAATTTCTTGTGCGCATGCCCAAAACAAATTTCATCTTCGGTTACACTCCTTATCTTGGATCCTTGTCCCTTCAAAAGGTACCAACTTCTTGTATATATACTTTTACATGCAAAGTAAGACCATTCATTTGAAACATAATGCATTGGAATGGAGGGGTACAAAATGGAACAGTGAGAATGTGCATTTGTATATATTGTCTGTTAAGTTCAAAAACGTATTATAATTATTTTCCTTCATTTCGTTTGATCTGGTTTGACCTGTTCTGGAGGTCAAAGTATTAGAAATAGAGCTTTGGGTCAAGCGACATTATTGTTCGTCATGACCTGCTCTACAATTCCTACATTTTTGTATTCCTTGGTATATCCCCCATTCACGTAATGTATCTATGTGAGCAACACATATACGTGCGTGTCCTTTTATTTCGTAAATGCAAGAGCTATAGGAGGAAAATAATATTATGAATCTCGAACGTGGTCAGCAACACGTTTAGTGCATGTGCCCTTTGGGACTCGAAGGACTCCGTATACCCTTCAAATAAAATGTCCAAGTTTTGAAATTGATGGAGTTTGAGAACCTTCAATTTTTGAGAGTTGACTCCTCCTGTCCCTTAGCCTGTAATAATTTAGTCAATTCTTGATATTCACAGCACAGTACGTCTTATCCTCTCTAACTGCTATAGAAATATCAGAAGAATCGGCCATCGTTAAGTGCATTAAAATTAAGATGACAAAATCCACCTCGAGCCGAAAAGAGTGATGCTCGGAAATTTTTGAGAAATCAAAAAATTTCGGATTTTTTGGGAATTTTTTCCATGGACAAGGGCAATTCTACATGGTATTGGCTATACAATCACTGACTAGCTCTACCAATGAACTCTGTGACATGTATATGAACATTTTGGCCCTGCATCCGGATTTCCCTGAGTTTTTCCCATTTTGTTGCCACATAAGGCTCTATATAGGTTCGTTACTGTGACATGTCATCATCAAAGTGCAACCTATCAAATTCAAATTGATTTGATGAATTAATTGCCTGTGCCCAAGACAGGGTAGGGGCACCACATTCCCTCACTGGACTTTCATGAATCCCGGTTTCGTAGATTCCGAGTACAGTAAAAAAGACTGACGCAAAAAACATTTCTACTTCTTGATTTTCTGACAAATGAAAATTTCCATTGTCTCTATATTTCGTAGACTAAATGAGTGAGGAATGTCAAACTACGCAATTATACTCATATGCGTGAGATCTATTACGCAGTAAGTTATTTTCCTCCTAGCTCTTGCATTTATGAAATGGAGTTGTGAATAAGAAAACCCGCCGCATGTCATTTTTCACTTTTAATATGCACAAAAACATGGGCTATTTTATATAACAAGTTAGAAATTTGTACAAAAATTGGAAATATTTAATTTTAATTAAGTTTTAATTAAAGTGATTTTCCGAAAAATGAGCGGCCAAAGTGGAAAACAACGTTGCTCAAATTGCCGCCAGAGGACTCACTCAAAATTGTATAATGAAAGCACAGAGATCAAGAAAATCTCTGAAATTTAAAGAAACCGTTTCATTCAAACGAAGCTTACGCGCGCGAGTCGCTGTTAAATTGTGTTTGACATTGAAACTCAAATATCTCGATTTCTAGATACGGACATGCGGCGGTTTTCTTATCCACAACTCCAAATAAAAGGACACGCACGTACAGTTTTCCGTTCGTTCCATTGATTTCACCTGTGGAGATTCCCCCCAAAAAAATTCGTGTTGTATAATGGACGGATTGTGAAAAACACAACCCGAAAAACGCCATTTTCAAAACATGATCCTGTCCAAACGGCGGGGAATTTAAAAAAAAGAAAAAATATTGGTAAACTAATTTAGTCTAGTGTTAATTAAAAAAACTTTAAAATGGAGAAATTCAGCAGTTTTAAAAACGGCATGTTTTCCCATTGAAAACATCATTTTTCAAAAAATCATAATTCAAAAATTGGGGCCAATTTCAAAAAAGCAAAAAACACGGGTCCCCTAAAATGAATCGAAAAAAAATAAAAAAAATAAAATGGCGCCAAAATCAAAATTTGAATGTGACCTTTGGAGAGGTCAACATTTGACCTAAGGTCACCCCGAGGTCCATGCCATGTCACTGCTAATGCGCATGCCTAAAAAAATTTTCATCTTTCCTCTACAAGTCACTTTCTGAATCGTGTTGATATCTCCACTAGTTCCTGAGATATGATTTTTTAGTTTCCTATGCATATCATTGTTGATAACCCTGTATATTACTGTGTATGTGTTTGTGTTGGTTTTTGTGCGGTTTCGCACCATGATTTCATGTGTGTACATGTGGGATTGAATTTGAACAGAGCATTTCCTGTGTCCATTCTTTTTGTATATACATATTGGGATTTGTGGATTCGGATGGCCCGATTTATATAGTGGAAAGATGAAAAGATGTATACCTATATATATCGTCTGTTAAGTTCAAAAAAGGACGATGATCATTTTCCTTAATTTCGTTTGACCGGGTTTGACCTGCTCTGGAGGTCAAAGTATTAGAGATAGAGCTTTGGGTCAAGCAACATTATTGTCCCTCATGACCTGCTCTACAATAATGTCGCTTGACCCAAAGCTCCATCTCTAATACTTTGACCTCCA
>JAIUND010004391.1:0-12165 GCA_034699125.1 Gisinianus flammeolus | reverse complement strand
CTTGGAATGACGCTCATGATCTCGCTTTCCTCCCGGACCCGCCTTCAAAAAAACAATCCCAATTCAAAAAAACAAATTACATTTTAAATCATTTACAATTTACACCAAATCCATCGACATTCAAAGTTTCGTTGTAGAATTGTAACTTTAGAGGAATATTTTGTGCAGTGAATTGTTACCAAAGCGGTGGCAGCCACAGCCAAAACGACGAGAGCGACCAAAATGAGTTGGGAATTCATTGCTTTTTTGGAAATGAAATTCAAGAATTTTACACAGAGAGTCAAAAGTTGACTTGAGAGTTGAGAGAGTAGAAAAATGTGATGAAAATTTAAATGTAAAGTCCGGCTATTTGTACCATTTTGAAAACGGATGAAACTTTTTCAGATTTCCACTTTAATTTATCTATATTAGCTGTTTCAGGGCCACACATTTAATATTTGATTTCATTCACGTTTTTTTGTGATTTAAGTTTTGTTTCTTCTTGTGCTATTGACATTCAGGATTTTTTAACTGTCAAGAGCGGAAATGTTGAGTATATTTCAAGTTTGATCGTGACGACTTTCCTCAGAGTCCGAGTTTAAAATGTTCAAAATTCCTGTCAACTTCAATTTGTTTATTTGCCTGTGAACCAGCAACAAAACCTTCGACCATAAATTTCAATTGTGAATCTAAAAACTCTCCACAGCTTTGGGTTTCCCCATTGGCAGTTTATATAGTTATAGAATGTAGAATAGAATTGGGAAAAGTTTCAATCACTGTGCAACTTGGCTGTAAATGTGACAGAAGGGAATTGCGAATAGAATAGAATTTTTTTTGGGTATATTTTTGCATGTCATGCGGAAATCTTGAAATTTATAGTCTGAAATTTTCTATCCAAAATTTTAATATTTGAACATGTATTTTTATTGACATTGTTGTTGTGACCATATATAGCTTAACAATGTAGTGTGTATATATATTTGAAATGGAAAAACACAACGGAATTTTTGCATCTTTTTCTATGAAACAACTCATATATATAGTAATTAAAATTGATTCCATGTCGAAAGACCGACTGCAAAAGACCGACAGCAAAAGACCGACAGCAAAAATACCGAATCAAAATAGCCGATAGCAAAAAGGCCGAAAGAGCAGAAAGACCGATTAAAAAGACCGAAAGTCACATCGAAAAAAGTCACATGGATTTGACGGCGAACACGTGTATTTTGATTTTCTCAAATTCGCACCAGTTTTTTAATCATCATTTTTTGAAGAATTGATGTTTTTTTTTGGATTTTTGAGTTTGTTTTTTCTTTGAAACTTTCCGTATTTGTGCAACAAAGTGCGAATAGGACATTTTGAAGAGGGATGTGAATTTACCAGAGCGCCAAATTATTGTATTCAATCTTCAAAATGAGCGCCTTTTATAACCACAAGGTGTCTCAGCCTTATAGTGCCAAAAACATCAATGAATGAATCCCATGAATCCCGCACACTCTGCTTCAAAACCACAGTTGCATATATATCCATCGATGAACTCATTGCCAGTAAAAACATCAATCGTGTTGGATCTTTTTGAATGAAATTGTCTCTGCATGAATATCAAAGTCTCATTTTGCATTTAAATTCCAGCACGTTTCCTATATATATATATATATATTTTCGTCTGATCGTGAGAGGGAAATCCCCAGTGAATTATTGGGATGATATTAGATATATTTATTAAGCACACACACACACAACAAGAAAACCTCTCTCGCAAATCCGCTTTTAGAATTCCATTTCTCTTCCAATTTATATATAGTATAAAATCAGACGCTAAATTGTGTGTAGAGAAATGAAGACTGCGTGGACTATTATTTGTATTCTGCTGTTTTTCAGGGCTCCGTCCATTTTGACGGCGGGAACTTTGAACGATATAAATTCCACCGATTCGGAAACGAACATCACTTTCATCACTGGAAACACAACAGCAGCAGAAGCAGTTCAAGTTGGAGGTTTGTGGCTACAAATATTTTGCTTTCTCTCTCTATCCTTTTCACTGTGCTCTTTTGTATATAGACATTTCAATGTTTTTGATTAGACGATTCTACGCGCGCTGGAACTTGCAACATGGCACAGCGCCCCAAATGTCCTCCAACAAGTAAAAACAATTCATTGTAAAATAATCATGTACATTATAAAACACGGCGATTTCATTTCAGTAAGAAATACGTATGTTATGCTGATATTGAAGATTTTAAATCATGACATGATTGGCGCGTATTATATACTTTTACTTTTATTTTACAGGGAGACAACAGGATTGTGATTGGGTTCGCTGTCGGAATCCAGGGAATTGTCAAGGAAGAATCCGACCATGCAAGTGCTGTTGCATTTGTGATAACGACCAAAACTCTCGTTGAGTCATCTATGCACACAAAAACACAAAATGTTGGATTGATTCCTTTCCTTTACCTCAATCCACATTCGTTTTTCTTTTTCTCACATCAAATACATAGTCTGACTGGGGGTGAAAGGGACCAGTGGGCGATTTCTGAAAAGGGCCCATGACTTATAGAAAAAAATCAGTATACACGTACGACAAACAAATTTTAATTTTTTGGCTAGGAAAACGTTTGTTTTTCAAAACACATGTTCTAAAATTTGCACTACACACAATTGAACTTGGTAATTTAACTCAAATAGGCTTTGTACACTGAAGACATTTGTATAATTTCCTGAATTATGTCGTCAACACAAATCTCAAACGACAGTTCTCATTCTACGCCAACCAAAATAAAAGTTTGTAAAATGTTTGACTACCTCGTTTGGTTGAAAAACATATGAATGTGGCACAATATAACTTTTCACTGTTTGAGTCATACGAAATCCATCGCCGTGGAATCAGAACTTCGTCAATTTCATTGAAAAATATTCGACATCTTTTAAATGGCAAATCATCCCTTTCAGGCTGGCGTGGTTCGCTTTGAAGTAACAAGATTTTATCAGAAATCGGGAATGAGTAAATATTTGAAATGGAAAACTCTGTTCGTTCACTTTCACCATTACAATCACCCGGAGCCTGTGCAGATTCTCTTTGAGCGTTTTCCCCCCATCAGGAGTGCAGTGGTTGGCGGAAGAAGCAGCTGAGCCGAGGGTGGTCTGTTGATTTCATTGCCGTCAGCTTGGGAACTTCCTTTAAAAAAAGTTTGTGATATTCGACAAAAAACACAAAATGTTATTCATCTTAGAATTGCCTAATTATCATACATTTACTTATTGTTAGTAAAATTTCGAGGAAGATTAAGGTGCTTACATTTTTGGGCGGACTATTATGAGTCCCTGCAGAATCTTTTGGTGGATTTGTACTGGATTTTTCAGAGCTTGGGGTTTCAAACAGCTTTCGTTATTGTTTTGGGTCTTTCCCTGCAACTTCTCTTTCTTGCCCCTCCCAATTTTCTTGTCATTACCACAAGGTCGTTTTTTCTTCTCAATTACAAATACAAAATACCTAGTCAGCACTGATTTTTAATAGCAATTAATAATGCAAAGTATCAAACTCGGTTCAGTGGCGGTTCCAGGGTAAGGCCAGATAGGCCCAGGCCTACCTGTAATTTTGACAGCTTAAGATACACTATAGATAAAAAGGACTTTCCCGGATCATAACTAATGACTCATTGCTCGTGAGTTTCCTTGATATTCCGTGAAAATTTACTCGAGTCAAAGTTTTTTCTAATTATTTCTGAGTTTCTCGAAAACGTCAACGGTTGCGTTGTGGGTTTGACATTGAAATCATGTCGACCTTTATGAATAACAACAATTATTTTGCGTCCTACACTTTGCTTCCCAAAAGTGCCCACCGTCTATTTTTCACCCTACATTTTTTCTCTCAAAAAATTTAAAAGTGCACATTTAAAAGTGACAGCCAAAATGAATAATATTCATTATTAATATTCAATATTAATACATATTATGTATTAATGAAATTTAAAATGTTTAGCGGTCTTAATTGTGTTCCTACGAATACAGACCAAATACCATACGAACCATACAGAAAATCCAAAAAGTTTGATAGGGAGAGGAAATTCATGATGCAACATTTTAGAACTAATGAAAACTGGAAATTTGTTGAAAGGTATCAAGGAAATCTACCCGGTCCTTTTCAGTTGCATTGAAATTTTAACATGTGCATCATCATGCTGTGAAAGTGAATGTGAAGCGAGTCGCTTCAAGCGAGTGTGAGCATTGTGAGCGAGTGAAAAGCGAGAGCGAGTGGAATTAACATGGAGCGCCATAAGCAACAATGTATTTCCCTTTCTTATATAAATCCATCCACTGTGATTTTCTTTCCCATCGGATTTCATCCATTTTTTGCAAGCTATAGGTAAATCATACGTGCAAAACACAACCGTGTAGAAAAATCCTCAAATTTTGTAACATTTCAGCATTTGCGTAGTGTTAAGTAAACCAGTCAATTTTCAGGTGACGAGTTCCCAACTGCAACTGCCAATTGGCAAGCAAGCAAATGGTGATACATGCATGGATTTTGGTATAAATAAATATAAATGATTCACAATGAAAGCTCAATTTCGTATTTAACTTGTACTTTATGCCCGTACAACTTTATAAAATAGGCATGTTTAAAAACTTGCACTAGATAAAAAATTGAAAAAAAAGTAACTTACACTTGATACAAAGCTGAAAAAAGGAACTAACACTAGATAAAACTGCATTTTAAATTTGGGCCTACCTCGAAAATTGGTCTGGAACCGCCACTGACTCGGTTAAGAGCAAGGATAGACTCAGTCCCTTCATTCTCCTTCAAATGGAACAACTAACAAATGTGGTGAATGTTGCAGTGGAAATTAGAGTGACCAAAAATGACATATGTACGATGCAAACTAAAAGAACATTTTTTTATGACTGCGTTGACTGCTGGGAAATCAAATGTCGGCCCTTCTCTTAAAGTCTTTTTTCTCTTCATATCATTCCTTTTTTCAGGGCCCGAATGTGGGTGCGCACTGGGCTCTTTCCTCTTGTAAACGTTTTGAAGAGAACTAATATGATCGTAAAATTTGTACCCGTCCCTTTGTCATTTCAGTTCCTTTGAACGACTGTGTCGTTTTCACCACAAAATGAACTCATGTCCTTGTCCTATTTTCCGTCGGAAAACCTCTTAGCTGCCTTCTGCATGTGTGTCTTTTTTCTTATCGTCAGGAAATTCAATTTTCCATGAGTTCTTGGAAATACTTTCAGCCACAGTGCACTCCATGTGTGAGAATTTATAAAAGTTTTGGATTTTGGATGTATATTTTTACACATTTGTTCTGTTTGGACTTGGGATTCCAATACTTGTCAGACTTCAGTGATGATATGGTTTCCTAAAAGCATTTATCGCATTGGTAATATTCATCTGGGGCCAGGGGCCCCAGAACACCAAAGGGCCTACGGGGCGATCGCCCTTTTGCCACCCGGCCCAGTCCGACTATGCATCAAAAGTCCATTTCACTCATTCTCATTTTCCGTTGGTTTGTACACAAGAATATATATGTGTGTGGCATTAAAATGGTTGAATGTGTACATTTCGTCGTCTACAATCTAAATGAGAAAATGTGATATTAATTTATTTTATAAACATTTGATTGTGGAGACAAAAGTTCGTTGGTTTTGAGCATGTGGAACATTTGGTCGAATCATATAGAGATCCACAAATTTATTACAAAAGGAATTAAGCTCGTTCATTATTCGAATTTTGTGGAAGTGGAATGCACAGTTTTAAGTTGTAAAATCTATATGTCGTCTGTTAAGTCCAAAAACGAACTATAATTATTTTCCATGGAGCTCTGGGTCAAGCGACATTATTGTTCGTCATGACCTGCTCTACAATAATGTCGCTTGACCCAAAGCTCCATCTCTAATACTTTGACCTCCGGAGCAGGTCAACTCGGACAAACGAAATTAAGGAAAATAATTATTGTTCGTTTTTGAAATTAACAGACGATATATATGAAAGTCTTTTGGAGTCAAAAGTCAAAACGTTTATTGCAGGGAAAAATTATATGTTTCCTCCGCACCGTTTTCAAACAATTCAAGTCAAACAGCTGTGTTTGTTTTGTGTGGGAACACTTTTAACAAATAGAAATGAGAGGCGATGTCAAAAATAAAAATAATGGAACTGTTTTTTTAATAGGTGATGGTGTAGTTTTTGAGGACGGTCGTCCAGGAGTTGACATCCGTCCAGTCCGGGAATCCCTGAAGGAATCCTTGGAACTCTTCATCTCCCATGTCCTCATTGTCATCGTCATTGGTTCGTGGGAGGTCGATGAAATGACCGAGAACGAGAACCTCAAACAATTCCTCATGAGTGGAAGTGGAGTCGGCGGGATTGCCGTAGTTGACCTGCTGGAAATAACTGAAAGGCATGACCCGGACACGAATTTGGATTGGTGCCGGATTGTCCTGGAAGCCTCCGTTCACTCGAATGACGTACGACCGCGCCGTCCTGTCCTTCCATTTCCTCGCATCACCATCGCTAGTGACCGTGATTTCCAGGGCGATGTCATCCCTTGGCGTGAAAACGATGGACATGAGCGGCGTCCCGCGGATGGAAAATATAAATTCCTCAAGAGCGTCCATCTTTTCTCGACCCTGGAAAATCATTTCAACTCGTTTTCCTCTGTCAATTCCGGCAGGATTCGCTGGAAGAGACATCCAGCGGGGAATCCAAATCGTCTTTCTATAAAACGAAAACCAATGAAAAATGAAAAAAGCACGCTCAAAAATATCTTTATTTCAAATTTAAATCTCGCGGGTCTTTGTCTTTGTCTTTTGGTTCTGAATTAATTATATACGCGGGATAAACGGGAGAAGGGAAGACGCTCCCCAGATGAAACAAGGAATTGGAGCCATAACGGCCTTTCCAAGTGGAATTCAAAAGAGTGGGAATTCCTCCGAGATAATCCTCCGAATTCACATCCTCGAAACCGATTGAATATCCCGCTCCATGTCCAGTTTGAACAGTCTTCCCTCCAGCTGACACGTTCACTTTGAAGTTCGTCACGTCCAAATTCTAACCCACACCCAAAAATATTTAACAATGCAGAAGAGGTTTATACATATCGTCTGTGAAGTTCACAAACGAACTATAACGATTTTCCTTAATTTGCGGAAATGCGACTATATACTGCGTCCGTCTTTGTGGGTAAAATTCTGAAAAAATTCAGGGTAACAGAAAAGGTCATGGCAGACAATAATGTCGAAGGACCCAAAGCCCCATCTTCAGCCGTTTGACCTTTGCAGCAGGTCAACGAAATTAAGGAAAATAATTATAGTTCCTTTGTGAACTTAACAGACGATTTACATTTTTTGAACCCAATGTTTATAATTAAATACAAAAATCATGGATGAATTTTTGGGATGGCAATGTTTTTTTTTTGTACAGCAATGTGGATTTTCATTGGTGTTTCCGGTCCAAACGGGATTTTCCCCACGAGCCCGCCCGCCAAAATCGGGTTGAGCACGAAAAGGCTCAAAAGTAAACCGAGGAGCAGGAATTTCCTGGGAATTGACCCAGCCAAAAAAGGCGCGAGACCATGGAAAATTAAAATGGAGATGAATCCCACGATCCCGCCCATTAGCAAGTTGGCGTCTCCGTTCGCTTCACTCACAACCGGTAAAGAGACGTCCATGAAAATCACGCCGAGATACATGTTGAAGAAAAGAGGGAAACCTTCGCCGATGAACAACGTCAAAATCCCTTCTACATCAAAATGTCCGAAATCCTCACGCTTTTTGATCCCTAAAAAAGAAAACACCACATTACCATTACCAAAAGTTGATTCAAATTCAAATTCAAATAATGGCGGGATTTGACCTTTGACTTTTGACAAATGATTAAAATGGTTTTCCTTGTTGTTTGTTTTGTTTATTATTACATGCAAATTGCTGGAGAATTGTTTTCACGATCCAGAAAATGATGGTGAAGCTCAGGGAAATCACCGGGAAAAAAGACGTCCTTGAAAAGTCGGTGTAGCGCAAAGCTTGCATGAGGATATGAATGAAAATGCAGACTAGAGCAAAAGTGATTTTCCCCACCAGCCAGCTTTCACTCCTCTTCGTCCCCGTCTTTCTATCTGTATTGCCCCTTATTTTGGAGCCCTTTTTGTTCCGTTGACAACAGGACGGGAACGGAAACGGAAATGGAAATGGAAGGGAAATGACCAGGATTTGAATGAGGATGGTTGGGAGGGCGTAGAATGTCCAGGCGAGGGATGGATACGAAAACCAGGGCTTGTGATATCCGGTCCAGGTGAATAAAAACCCAACGAAGACACCCATGAAAATCCCAATCGGCCAACTCAACAGATGCACAAGGAAAAGCCACGGCAAATCCCAATTCCAACCAAAACCAAAACCAACTTGCACCGCAACAAAAAAAAACCAGCAGCATACTTAATTAGAAAACTCCAAAGTGTGTGGACATTGTGAAAAGTGTAACAAATGAAATTGAATTCACAATTCACCTTCCAGCAGGAAAATGAGCAACACGATGGCGGCGAGGACAAAGAAAAGGATGCGACCGCTCGTTTCCGAATAAACGATCATGAAAAGCCCGAGGAAATCAAAGTAAATTGCCCGCTCATTTCCATTTCCACCACACTCGGACTTGCGCTCTTCATTCGCCCGCTCTGTCAAATCCATCGAGGTCAATGTCCTCAGCAGAGCCAACGTGTTTTCGCCCATATGCGTCAAACTCCCGTTCCGCATTGTGTCCATGTTCACTCGATCCCGTTTCGTATGGTAAATCCAAGTGTGTAGGCAGAAACCCATGTTCAGTCCACCCAGTCCTTGCGCCAACCGCCGGAAAGTGTCAAAGTCCGTCGCGTGTTCAAGTCCAAATAAATCCTCGGCCAGGACCGTTCCATACGGGAAAGGGACGGAATTCTGGTAGAGTTGAAGGAGCCAGCAATGACCTGGGACGGTCTGGAATAAAATGGACCTTCCCGATCCGATCCCTTCCAAATTCAGGTAGACTCCGAGATCCTTTGACCACTCATGTCCATTTCCATGACCATCTTCCGCGTTGTTGTTGTTGTTGCTCTCTTTGCCTTCGAAAAACCCGCGACTCCCCAAAAGTCCCATTTCCTCCGCCCCGTTGAACAGGAAAACAATACTATTTACTGTATTTACTAATAAAACGGGGACTTGTGGAGTGACGCCCCCGTCGTTGACCTTGTTTTGACGTTGGATTTCCGGTGGGGACTCGAGCGAGAGGACGCGAAGGATTTCTAGCATGACGGTGCAGCTGGCCATGTCATCCGTCGCTCCGGGTGAGCCCATGGCCGAGTCATAATGACAATTGACCAATATGGACCGATTGGAACGGACTAAAGGATCCCTCGGCTCCAACTTGGCCAGAACGTTCGTCACCCCACGGACCAAATTCAATGAGGAATACATCGCGGAAAAGGATTCGGAAGGTCCCTGAATGTCAAAGGTCAAGTTCCAAAATGTGGATGATGTGGATGTGGTGGATTTGGAGTTCCTGTCGTTGGGCCCTTCAAGTCCTCTTTTCCTTTTCATCTTGTCCTGGATCTCTTGGAAAATACGAAGGAACTTTAAGGGCGTGATGACGTCGTTGAGACGACTCGAAGAAATCCGAGGGCCATCCTTTGTGAAATCCATGAGATCGTAAAGTGCTCGCTCCTCAATGAATTTCCTAAAAGGGAGCACCCAAAAACAACAAAAAACGGGCAAAACGTGAGGACTCAATTTCAAAGCTAAATCAAAGGAAATGCAGATAAAGGGAGAAACTACGTCATTTTCCGCGGGTAAAATGAGAAGGAATGGACGTTTGGATTTTGAATTTTTTTGGGGGATATATACCCTGCGAAATCCGGGTTTTCTCCATCCGCCAATGTCAGGGCTTGAGGAAGTTTATTCTGGACATATTTGACTGTGCTCACAGCTGTGATGAGTAAAACGACAATTAAAATCAAAATCCGCATCCGAACCCGAGATGATTCTCTAAAATTCCCCAAATCCGTTTTTTCACTTTCAATATCCATTGTGGAGTCTTTTGTGATGAGGAAACCGCAAGGACACGAAAGGCTCTTTGTCTTTCTCTTTTTTCCCAGTTTTCGTTTTCCCTCGCAAAGCCGATTTGAGTTCCACAATTCCAATTGCAATTCCTGCTGTGAATTTGAATTCGAATTCGAATTTTGTGATGAGTCGAAATGGAATTTCCAGGTTAGAAAACTAAAATTTTGTTTTCCATATATATTAAATAGTTTGGTAAACCCGTCGTAAAAAGGAAATCGTAATTATTATGGTGGGAATTTTTAAATTCGTTGGTTATGTTAACTAGGAATTTTCTAAAAATTCCCACCAAAATATTTACGATTTTGTTTTTAAGACGGGTTTACCAAACTATCTATTTTGTGCGTGTGCTGGGGAAATGATTTCAAACTGTGTGTATAAGAGGACGCGACGCGGGAAGGTTTTTGTGATTCTCTGAGCAATTTGATGACGAACTCCGCACGTGAAGGAAATGGAATGAGGATCTGTGTGTGTGGAATCTGAATGTGACAAAAGTCAAAGTCAAAGTCAAAGTGCACACACAGACAATAGAGAATTTATATAGAGTTGAGGAAAAGGAAAAAGGATGTGTTTGTGTGTGTGTGGGAGAGAGAGAAAATGGATTATCTTATTATATATCGTCAGTTAAGTTCAAAATCGTACTATAATTGTTTTCCTTAATTTCGTTTGTTCTGGTTGATCTGCTCTGGAGGTCAAAGTATTAGCGATGGAGCTTCGGGTTAAGCAACATTATTGTTCGTCATAACATGCTCTACAATAATGTTGCTTGACCGAAAGTTCCATCTCTAATACTTTGACCTCCACAGCAGGTCAACCCCGGTCAAACGAAATTAAGGAAAATTATAGTACGATTTTGAACTTAACTAACGATATGCATTGACGATTGTCGATTAACTCTTCATCACATTTCCTTTTCCATTCATAACTGATGTTTCTGTGCGTGTTGAACGAAGTGAAGAGTTTCAACTGATAAGAAACTCCACAAACGCTATATATACCAGTTTTAATGTACTTTATAGTAGGTACTTTCAAATATGAATCTCTGCATGGTTTTGTGATGATGGGGAAGGAAAATGCAGAAATGATTTAACATTCAATGACAAATGATAACTCTGCAGTATGCTTTTGATTATGGTATTTTTGTTGATCGTCACAGAGGGAAAAAGTGTCAATGTGGTTCAGAATGGCGATGACGATCATTTCATTTCATGGTGTGTGCAATGCATATATTCGACAATTCTATTCAGAGAACTCAATTTCATTTCCCATCAGCAAGTTCAACATTGCTGTCATATATAATTCAATGCAGTCACAGTGACGTTCGTTATAGTTCCTTTGTACACACTTTCTTCATTCCTTGGTGCATCTTTGAACTACGATGTTCAAAAACAAAAACAAACAAACAAACAGAATGAGGAAAAGTCAAATGTGTGTCAATTTTTAATTTATGTGAATAAAATGAAAATGAAAATGGATGACGAAACTCATCATTGTGAGTTTGGGTTTGGATTGGCTAAAATCTAAGCGTAAGATTAATTCAAAATCATTCAAAATCGACCGAATGGAAAATTCAATTTTCCCTTTGCCTTTGGCATTTCAAATATCCAAATCCACACAGTGTAATATGTAATTTTGAATTTAGATTCTAAAAGCTTTTCGGCACTTCAAAATTAAAAATCCTATTCCTATTTTTATTTTTCATATCATATATTTTTCTATAATTTTTGTTTTTATTGGTGACGACTGTAAAATGTTTTACCTTTCGACCTATAATTATAAATAATAAATTATGTGCAGTGTGGCCAATTTATTTAGGGACAGATCTTATGGTAGGGCACCGATGGCTGAGCGCGAATCAAATTCCCAAGGGAAATAAAAAGATCAGTGTTGTGTAAAACCATTTCTTGTTAGTCCTAATTCTCAAGATAATCGTAGTCTACTCGATTTACTATACGTTTACTATATATACGTTTACTTTATTACTTACACTCACAATCTCTCTCTCTCTCTCTCATTTATTTTGTAACTTTAATTGAGTTTAATAATCAAATCATAATTAAAACTATGCTGCCACGGTAATCATCATTATTAAATTCATTATAAATT
>JAIUND010004390.1:0-12167 GCA_034699125.1 Gisinianus flammeolus | reverse complement strand
CCTTGAGGAGCCCATTTGAGTTTTCGCTGGTGACAAAACCAAGCGCTTTCTTCTGAATTTCCAATTCGTAGCAAACACAAAACACACAAATCAAAATACATGCGTGGCATTCATACTGAAAAAGTATATAGGATTTACAGCCATTATATTAATATTATTATTCCTCGATACGAAAAATTCATTTTATATATTAAATACATAACGTATTTAAATAATAAAATAAATGTAAATCAAAACTAAAGATTCAAAGTTCAAACGAAGAAAGGAAAAATAGATACATAATTGATAGTATTGATAAATTCATTTAAATATTGTAGGTATTCTGGAGAGAGGATTAAGTGATGAATCATAGTTGATTCTATACAAAAATTTGTCTAATCCATCAGATTGTATAGCGAGGAATCATACGAAGTTCAATGATGAATGGTTCAATTCGAATAGAATCGTCCACCGTGAAAGAATTTCCATAGGCAAACTCTTGATTGGATTTGTCTCCAAAGCAAATGACGCCGCGTTCACCCACAGCCATCAGTTTTGAAGATGGAATCCCAACATTTCCCACTGTGCATGAACAGATGTGAGAAGAGCAAACTGGACAATCATCACTGGAGTTCCGGCCACCTCTCAATCCGGAAATCAAATGAAGAGTGGACTCCTTTTGAATATTGTAGTCAGATAGACGACGAGGATCCTCCAGTTGCCTCCCCCCAAAAACCAGTCGTTGTTGAGATGGTGGGATTCCGTCTTTGTCCCAAATCTTCCCCTTGATTTCTCCGATGACATCATTGGACAACACGTCCAATGACATTGTTTTCCCAATCAAATTCCTGATATAGATCTTCATTTGGCTGATCCGGATTTGGTGTTGTTGAGGTTGTTGATGGTCTGGATGGCTGTGCCAAGTTGGTTTCGAATCGAATTGGATGACCGAATTCTCTCCGATTCCATAGTAATGGAGTTGACTACAATCTTCCAGCTCTTGTCCATCGAAAAACAGCTTGCAATGACTTCCAAACATTCGCTGCTTCCGTTTGATTTTGAATTTGAGATCCTTCACCTTTTCAGTAGTCAAACTTTGAAGATAGAAGACTTTCGAGTCCGACGTGCTTTTGAGGATGATTGAAATCCCCCTGAGTTTTTCGTAGGAGTAGGAAACATTGAATTTGATTTGACTGACCATGACAGAGGCTTCATTGTAGTTGAGTCCATGACGAGCTGCGACTGCTGAGACCAAAGTCTGACCGTCCACACTCGACTGTTTCAGGAAATGGAGCTTTTGACCTTTTGATTTCAAAGTCTGAAGAGAGGTTACAAGCTTCTCTTCGGTGATGAAGGCCTGAACTTTCTTGTGAATCTCCAAATCGTAAAGCACAGATCGATGATCAGAAGCTGAATTGTTGATTTCAATATCAAAGTCCACATCATCTTCATCGAATAGAGCGTAGAATAAATTTGGGGTTGGGCCGACGCTGATTGGGGCAATTTTCCTTTTCCCAGATTTACCACGATAATGAATCGAAAATTCGGTTCCAAATTTTGAGACTTTCACACCTCCGCCGGCGACGGGTCTCACGTCCAATGTCTCCATTTTCTGTACCAATTAAAGGAACAAAACAGGGGAAAAAATTAATTAAAAACCAAATCGTTTGTATAGATACAAATTTAATTATTGCATAGACTTTCAAATATTCAACTTGGTGTAATTATTTCTAACTGATGATGCAAAGATGTGTTTGCAGTTTGCAAGCATATACAAATAGTAAATAATAATTAACTCTTCGAGCTCAAAAATTTTCAAATATTATATATCCACAACAATTACAATTTTAAATTATGAATTTATTCTATTTCTTACTTCAAGATTTTGCTGTGGCGAAAGTAGCTGCAATTCCGGAATTAAAAAAGAAATGACTTTAAATGGCTTCAATCAACAAAAGATGAACAACAAACAAGTTTGAACAATTTAACAATTAATTAAACTTGTGGACTTCGATAACCGGAGAACACACGAGACGAAAAATGGCGACTTGCTCCTCCTTCGACTTCCAAATCATGACTAAAATTTTCCAGGCGAAAACCAACGACTTGGAAAATTGATTCATACGATCCGAAAAAACGATTTTTCAAACTAGTCAGAACATGTCGTTTTTTTCCTGTGAAAAACTACAAGGATTTCCGCTTTCAGATTTATTTTTGTAATGAATTTCTATTTAGTTTTTAGTCGTAATGAGAATTATGCTTCACACACAGAGCTTCAATTTAATCTTATCTATCTAATCAAATAAACAAATGACTGGGCATAAAATTGCCAATTTTACATGTAGAAAACTGTGAAAAGTTTACTCAAACTCTAAAGAAAAGTAAACCCATACGCCATTAGGGGATATGTAAGAAAATTCTGTCGGGCTCTACAAAGTCTATACAAACGTTTCCTTACAAGATAACTACACTTCCCACTATCCGCCAAAGACTTCTGTTTATTGAAAGAATGGCGTTCGAGTCTCGCACGATACAGAATGATATTTCTCTGTATCGTGGATTTAATGATTTAATTCGAGGCAAATTCTTCCTTGTTTGGGGACGAATCCAACAATCGATTGACCAACGGTATTTTGAAAACCTTATCACGTGTTTCCAGTGTATTTGATGAGTGTTTGTATTCATAAATAAAAATAAAAATAAAAATGTAATTTGTGTTTCGCCACTTCGCCATAATTTTCTGCGATTTTTCTTGATTAAGTTTTAAACTAAAGGACAATTATATAGGCGACCATGAGGCGATCCGATGTAAGTATCAATTTTTCTATATTAAAATTATTAATTGTCATCATTTACATGGATTTTCTCATCGCTAAAAGGACTTGATAAAAGACTCCTTTTGTCTGTTAAATATCATGTATATAGACAAGCCTCGATGCTGTGGTTCATCATTTTAGAATGATCTGTCAAAAAAATTGTAATAATTTATAGCTGATTGATCATGATTTTACATTTACATGGTCTTTTATCATTTTGTGAATATTATAGTCATGAATGATTTTGTGACTCGTGATGATTTTATGGGCAAGTTTATATTGCATATTAATGAGGAAATGGGCCTTTTTTTCTCGAGAATATGAGAAAGAGCATTTGAAACAATAAATACAGTGTGTACTTAAAGTGTAATAATTTGAATACCTTACATACATTTAATTATTATTTAAAAAACGTATACATTTATTTTTGTAGAGGGGAGGAACTCCAGTTGTTCCAGTTATTCCAGCCGAAACGCCAAGTACTTCCAGAAATGAAATCCCACCTGTGACGACCATCAATTCGCCATCATCATGTCCAGCCGGAAGAGCCATGTGGTCCATCATAAATCGAGGGAAAAACGCCCAGTCCATTAAAATCCCAGTGACGTTTGAGAAAAAATGGAGTGTAGTAAATGGGGACAATACTTCAGAGTATCAGTACGATTCCTCAATAGACGAAGTGAACGACAATGTAAGCTTAATTTAATTAAGTTAATTCTTTTGTCTTTATATGGCATTCATATAGTAAGCCGGAGCAAACAGAAAACAGAAAGAGGACTATATGATAAATACATGTTGATTGTTGTAAATAGGAAGGTTTGGACGTGGAGCTCTGGTCTGTCACAGGAGGATTCCTAATTAAACAGTTGAAACATAATCATTCGGAAATGTAAGTTGTACAGTAATTAATTTGTATCATTATTGTTATATTTAAGATTATATTGATGTCTTTTTAATTTTGGTGTTGATGATGAATGGATTCTTCATTTTGTATTTGTGTGTATATATATAGGTTTGTTCCAACGAGAGTTGCAATGAGAGCCAGTCAACTTTTTGCTCAATCCTGCTCGGATAAAATGGTTAAAGAAGGTTGTTCTCGAAATAACATCAATGTGGCTTGTCTCTACATTGCTTTTCGTCAAGTGGGGATTTTACAGACATACACACACATGTCCGATTTTTTTGACATTCCCCGTGAGGATATTGAAGGTAAGTATGTACATTTATAATATATGATTCTTAATTATTACATATCTTTCATGTTTTCAATATTATATTAATTGAATTGTAAAACAATAACTGTATTATTTAGGTAGTAATGTGTGCATAGCTTTTTTATGTGTGATACCATATATAGGTACGTGACACGTGAATATGTCATATCTTTTTGTATTTTGAATCATTTATAGAAAGCTTTGTGATGGTCATGAGATTCATGGTGGACTCGATTGTCACGACGGATGCATTCATTCCTCGTCTATGTGAGATTTTAAAATCGGATTTGACTCATGAGCTCCTCAATATCCAGAGAGTGGCTTTGATTGTGGGACGAAATGTCATGAAACAAAAGATTCTTCCAAGTCGAACTCTCATCTCCGTCCTCACCATTTCTGCTGCAAGTATTTTCATGGCTTGTCATATGTGTCAAGGGAAATCCATCAAGTCTAGTAGTAGATTCCCGAAAGAGGAAGATCCACCTCAAGAGCACCAGGAGAAGAAGAAAATGACTCAAAAGAAAATTGCATGTGTGGCTGGGATTGTGCCTTCGTAAGGAATCAATTCATTATTATTGATTTATTTATTACATCGATCATCAGTCATCATAATAATCCAATTGAATTAGACTAATTCGACCTATATTTACTTGTTTGACTTTTCAGTACTCTACGAAAATGTTACTACACATTGAGCCTTCACTCCAAATCCTTACTGCCACGTAAACTGTATTAGCTCAGCTCATTTAGTTGTATATATAGGAAACTCCTATACCTATATATCTATACACAAAAGAAATTGAAAATGTGTAATGAAGAGACTCAAAATTTTTCAAATTATTATTATATCATAAAAGTATCCATATCCTAATTATGTTATATTATTATTACGTTGGATAACGTGTAAAAAAGGTAGATGTACTGTACGACAAGTTATTTTTTGACAGGTATATATGCGAGCTCTTTTTTCTTTTATATTATATGAACTAGATCTGTATTAGCAAGGGTCTTTGTATTATTTATTATTTATCTAATCTTATTATTTACTTGCTATTATGATGAAAATGTTTTTTCACTATATAGTGTTTTTTATGTTTCACTTTGTGATGATTTTTGAAGTAGTTATTAACTACTAGTTAAACTTAAAAGTTGAAATTGCTGTTCGATTTTTTATATTTTTATGTCCCATATAGCGTCTATTTAGTAGTTATAAGTTCAACTGAACGAGTTTTTATGGATATCTGACAATTGACAATTACTCAAAATGATTACGATATTTTTAAAACATTTCTTTATAATTTTATGCATATCATTTGAAAGTTTTGTAATATGTGAATGCATGCACGTAATGTGTCTAAATAGTTGTTTAGTTTTAGTACAATAATTGCATTTTTAATACGGTTTGACTTATATTTGTGCATGAATTGAGAATGTATATAGTCTGTTTTTAATTTAAGTTATTGTGTGTTAAATGTTAAATACCTACTTAAAATGATTTGGAATGACCTGCCAAAAGTTTGCCGAGAGATCGGTCTCTCGATGGCCAAATTCAAGCGCTTAGTAAATGAATGGCTGCTGCGAAAGCG
Source organism: Gisinianus flammeolus (assembly GCA_034699125.1). Classification (NCBI taxonomy): domain Eukaryota; kingdom Metazoa; phylum Arthropoda; class Collembola; order Symphypleona; family Katiannidae; genus Gisinianus; species Gisinianus flammeolus. Next base: position 6,572 of record JAIUND010004390.1, on the reverse strand, counting down.
CAATAAAGAGTTATTTGTGTCACGTTAATTTTGTCCCTACTACAATTGTGTTATATTTGTGAAATGTGATCATATCAGGATTATAATTAAATGGGACCCACTTTATCATCTATCAAAATGCCATGGCAACACAAAATTTCGCATTAACAAAAGTGTCCAGGAAAAAAGTTGACATAATATGTGTACCACAAAAAAAATCCAAAGTCAAAACGTATACTTGAAATGTAAATTATTTATGTATTATAAATAAATCAATTGACGGCCGACTCTGGAGATTTTTGAATGAGATGTCCAAAATAAAAATCCTCAAAAATGGACTGAGGAATGTGAACAGGTAAAAAGGAATAAAAAACAATAAAGAAAATGAAGCGTTTTTTTTCTGTTCAATGTTGTTTTGAATTGGTCTTGTAAAACGTAAAACTGCTGTGCTTTATTTTTGTATGTGTATTGTGTTAGATTTTTTGGTCTCCTGGACCCGGAATTTAGTGATCCACATCACGAGTATGAATCCGTTGGTTCCCGAACGAGTCGAGAACATGGTGCGGGTAACTATTCGGAATTTGGGAGTTCTACATGGCCGGCTCGACGACCACTCCTCTCCAGAGTTCGACTCCATTCCTTCGTGGATCCACTTCATTTTGTTCATTTGCGGGACTTTGGAAAAGGCGACATTTTACCCGTAAGCTTTAAATCCCCGACTAAAGTAGATACAGACAGATATATAAATCACACCATTTTTTTAATTTTAAATGAAACATTAAAAGAATGCTCATCGTCATGCAGTTTTGTATTTGTATTCGAAAAAACTTACAGGAGAAACTCCTCATCAAATGTTTCTCGGCTCTCCCCACTCCAGAATTAAAAACCTGTCGTTTGGTCTGCCGTCATTGGAGAAAGTCGGTCAGTTCTCAATTTAAACTCCGCTCATGTGCCGTCATCAATGGTGATGACGTGGGTGGGTTCTTCACGGCTGGACCCTCGGACAAATGTCTCAAGTACCTCTCACTCTCCATCACCAAATTCTCCCCATGGACCATGCTCCGTGTGAAACGAATGAAGGACTCGGAATTGAAAATCCTCCTCGGCTCCACCGACTTCCAAATCGCCGTCAAATCCATTCATGAGCTGGAGTTGATTGCTTGTGAACTCAGTTGGACTTCCCTCCTCAAACTCTTCACACATGTGAGCAATCTCCAGACGTTCATTGATAATCGGAGTATTTATACAGATGATGAGGGACTTGGGACGACTTTTGAGAGGCTCGCAGGCTCCAGTTTCTTTGGTAATAGTAATAATAGTAAATCATCTCGGGCGACGCTTCGCAGTTTCATTGGTAGTAAATCATCCCGGACGACGCTTCACAGTTTCATTGGTGAGCATGAAAATCCGGATGCTGATGACAATCAATCGAATAAATTTAATCCAGTAACAACAACAACAACAGCTGATCGAGATACCCGTGGTGATAAAGAGAATAACAAGGACCGATTGGATTTGAGTTTACTTGCATCCGTCAAATGTCATGAGGATCTCAAGTGTCTCAAGATATGCAAAGGTAATGGTGGGAAGAATACGACGGATTTACTCAAACTCCTGACCGTCATCACGGTGGATCTGGAGGAATTTCATTTGAAATTGAATCCATCCAGTCCAAATGTGACGATCCAAGAGACTTGTGAATTTGAGAGACATTTGAACATTCTCCTCCTCATGAATTCCAGTTCCCTCATCACGTTGTATTTCGATATGAGGGATACGAATGATATTGGGAGTTTTAATGATTTCCTCAGATGCTTCTCGGATTGGGCCTCAGATACTTTCACATCACAATTAAATTTAAAGTCCTTGACTCTCAAATTCAAGTATGTTTGGTTGAGTAAGAGTTTTGAGAGGATCCTAGTACCTTTGGTGAGGAAATGTAAGAAGTTGGAAAGTCTCGGATTGGGATTGATTGCATTCAAAAGGGAGTCCGTCTATGTTTTGGAGCTCCTCGAGCAGACATTACAGCAGGGGAAAAGTGAGGACTCTGAATGTGAATTCGAATTTGCAATGTATTTGAGCGATCATGAGGGAGGAGAAAAAGAGAAAGTGAAAGTGAAAGAGAAAGACAAAAATAAAATAACGGAGAATCATCTGGAGAATCATCCTCAAGATGAGGATGTGAAACGGAATAAGGCTGATGATGAAGGAGAAAAGAGTTTCATAGCAACAAAAGAATTTTATCAAGAACACTTGACGGATTTACTCATTGGGATTTTCCATGATCGGATCGTGAGGGTGTCAGAGTTACTCGGAGTGAAAGTGGGATGGGAAAAAAATAGGGATCAATTGGTGAAAGTGGAGAGAGTTGTGGACCTTCACATCTTCACGGATGGACCATCCCGACCGAAGTTCAAGAGTTTTGACATCCTATTAATCACACATTTATTCCCCAATTTGACCAAGCTGGAGATTGTGGATGGACCGCTGGATGTATATTGGAAAGGGAATAGCGCCACGGACGCCTTTAGTAAGGTTTCTCAAGCCATGGTGACGGATGTGGACTTTCAATGGATCATTCAATTCCTCCCCAAATTGAAAACTCTCATGATATTTGCGAATATGGACAGGCTGACGGATTCGGGGCTGACTGGTTTGAGACCGGACGTGTGTACACGGATGAGGACAACTAAAGATTATAATGTGAGGTCCAAGAGTGAGTACTATGGGCATAGTTTGAGCAAGCTCAAAAGTAAGCACGCCATTATCTATAATAATTAATGATATTAAATTATATATTAAAGTATATTCAAATTAAATGTATGTATGTTATTGACGTGTGGGTGAGTTACTAAATTATCATCATTTCCATATGTAGATTTGACATACTTGTCGTTGAGAGGGATTGGACGGAGGAATTTGACGGATGTCTGCGTCTATTATGGTAATTCCATATACTGTTATAGAACCCCACCGTGCTATACATCCCCTGGGGTTCTATAAGATTTCCAAATACAACCCCAGGGGTTCTATAACAGTATATACGGTATTTCGTTGTCGTTCAATTGAAAGTTCAATTAAATTGCAAAAAAAAAGGGAACGACAATTCAATCAAAGTGAACTTTCAATTGAACGACAACGAATTACCGAATTATTTTCATCTATGTGGGTTTTTCGAATATGCGACAATTGAAATATCTCATCATCTCCCGGTACACCTGGGTGAGTTCATCGAAACTGCGGAATAAAAATACTATAAACCTATTTATTTACAAATTAAATAATGATAGTAATTGTTCATGTCTATATATGATATATGTAGTTGAGTAACGATGGGAGGAATAAACTGGACTTGATGTATCCAGACACCACTTGTTTTGTCGGGACTTTTTAGTTAAAACGATGAGTTGTGAAGGATTCTCCTGTTGTTGCTGTTGCTGTTGCTCACTACATTTTCAGTATTTTCTTATTAAATCTCTTTTTGAATTGAAGATAATGATAATTAAATGGTTTTCGCATTGACTATTTGATAGAGTAAAGAAAGGATTTTTTATGAAGCTCATACTAAAAAATTACCGCAAGTTTGATTATATTTCATTTAAAGCTCATAAAAAACTTGTAATCAACCGAACCGGTCTCTTTAAAGAAAGTAAAAAAATTATCAAAAATAATAAAAATATTGTATAATTGAAAGAACAGATAATTTGAAGTCACAATTCATTAAGGGGTAACAAAAATAGTTATATGGAAATGGAAAACAAAAGGCTACATAATAAATAATCGTAAAACAGTCGTAAAAGTACATACATAATCTCACGATACAAGAAATGTTGTGGTCGTCGTTGTTTGCTGTTGTTGTTGTTGTTGTTGTTGTGAAAGAGTACCAAATGATAAAATTAGGATTGAATGGGATATATAGCTATACACATAGACCATTTTAGTCTGAAACTGAAACTATATATACTCAAAGCAATAATATTGTAAGGAATACTAGTAAAGATATAGTCACAATTGTAATACAATATTAATGTGTGTATATTTTAGTAGGTGTACTTTGTACTTGTATATGTTTTCAATTTTTTTTGTTGCGACGAGTCCGAGTTTGTGGTACGGAAAAACCATTTGGAGGTGTTCCTGCAGGAATACATTTGTGTAGTGGCAAATAGTATTTACTAGCGTAGGACCTCTTGCAAATGGTACACACGTAACCTGCATCAAATTAATGTAAAAATGTGGCACAGATGAAAAACCTTTCCAAACAAAAAAGATGAACAGGTACACATTAATATATATAATATATATAGTAAGTATTCTAAATATAACTAGTAAGTAGTACCAAAATTATTGATCATGGTCGTTCGATTTCGTTGACCTTGCTGAGCATGTTGTTCTTCCAGTATTTGCAATCGATTGTCGATCTCTTCCAGTTTGTCCTTGTGCACTTGGAGAGCTCTATCCAAATGCTCCTGACCAACTTCCATGGCCAATGTGACCTGTGCATAAACAAGGAAAACATTCATAATTAATAGTAATTAGCTAATTAGCATAGGTAACATGTTTAAATCGTCAATACTATCGATACCAGTAATACGTAAATGAAAATATATTGTTATATATGACTTACAATTGCTGCATCGTACTGATATGTTCTATGTTCAAATTTCTCATATAATTCCGTTATGGCAGCATCATGCTCTCGTGTCAATCTCTGGAGCTTCTGAATTTTGCCATGATCTTTTCCTTGCGTTTTTGAAGATGCCGGAGGTGATCTCTCGTCATCAGTCATTGCGTGGTCCGTGGTTACAATCCCATCATCTGTTTCCGCATCAGAATCTCCCTATTTTGAATTTACAATGAAATGTGCCATAATTATAATATTGTTATTTAGTGCTTTCATGGTCAATACTAATATAAATGCCGTATCAAAGAAATAAAGCAGACCCCACATATAAAGCCAAAAGAATTAACTTATAATTCAATTAAGCTTACATTGTCGTTCACTTCGTCTATTATGGAATCGTACTGATACTCTGAAGTATTGTCCCCATTTACTACACTCCATTTTTTCTCAAAAGCCACTGGGATTTTAATTGACTGGGCGTTTTTCACTCGATTTATGATGGACCACATGGCTCTTCCGGCTGGACATGATAATGGCGAATTGATGGTCGTCGTCACGGGTGGGATTTCATTTCTGGAAGTACTTGGCGTTTCGGCTGGAATAACTGGAACAACTGGAGTTCCTCCCCTCTACAAAAATAAATGTATACGTTTTTAAATAGTAAATAATAATAATAAAATGTATGTAAGGTATTTAAATTACTGCACTTTTAGTACACACTTTAAGTACACACTTCATTTATTGTTTCAAATGCTCTTTCTCATATTCTCGAGAAAAAAAAGGCCCATTTCCTCATTAATATGCAATATAAACTTGCCCATGAAATCATCACGAGTCATAAAATCATTCCTGACTATAATATTCACAAAATGATAAAAGACCATGTAAATGTAAAATCATAATCATGATCAATCAGCTCATCGTCAACTATATAATTGTTACAATTTTTTTTGTTACATTTCTAAAATGATGAACCACAGCATGAGGCTTGTCTATATTACTAAGTACATGATATTTAACAGACAAAAGGCGTCTTCTATCAAGTCCTTTATGCGATGAGAAAATCCATGTAAATGATGACCATTAATAATTGTAATATAGCAAAATTGGTACTTACATCGGATCGTCTCATGTTCGCCTATACAATTGTCGTTTAGATTAAAACTTAATCAAGAAAAATCGAAGAAAATTATGGGGAAACACAAATTGCATTTTTATGAATACAAGAATACAAACACTCAACAAAAGGTTTTTCAAAACACCGTTGGTCAACCGATTGTCGCATTCGTCCCCAAACAAGGAAAGAATTGCCTCGAATTAAATCATTAAATCATTATTAATTTGATTGGATTTATTGCGAGACTCGAACGCCATTCTTTCAATAAACACGAATCTTTGCTAGGACAGACAACCGCTTGTATGGAAACGTTTGTATAGACCGTAGAGCCGGACAGAATTTTCTCACAGATATCTCATAAAGTGTAAAGGCGCATGCATGGTTTACTTTTCTTAATAACTCGAAAACGAAAAGACGGACTGCTATGGAAATTTTATCCAAAAAAATACGACGAAAAATTAAAAAGAGTTGTCAGTGATTACATTCTGGCTTGTGTGTTTCGTGCATAAGAAGAGAGTTCGAGTAAATTTTTCAGTTCTCTTACATGTAAAATTGACAATTTTATGCTCAGTCATTTATTTACTTGATTAGATGGATTAGATTAAATTGAAGCTCTGTGTGAAGCATAATTTTTGTAGTAATTTTCATTACGACTAAAAAAACATTGAAATTCATTACAAAAATAAATCGGATCTCAAATTCCGAATCAAACGGAAGCAGCGAATTGATGTGGACTTTGAGATTGAAATCAACAATGAAGCTTTTCTGCTCATCGATCTGTTTGCTACGAATTGGAAATTCAGAAGAAAGCGCTTGGTTTTGTCACCAGCGAAAACTCAAATGGGCTCCTCAAGG
>JAIUND010004389.1:0-12170 GCA_034699125.1 Gisinianus flammeolus | reverse complement strand
GACCCAATTCAGAACCCGAACCCAGAATGAAGGAGCCACCATGAATCATAATTTGGACGGGTAATTTAACTTCCGATCCGTTTGAAGGCAGCTAAAAATCAGAGACATATAGTTTTAGAACTGATTGTGAGTTTTGCAGTTTCACTATAATTGCTATGGCCTTGCATTCATTATATGGACTTACTTGAGGTGTGTAAATATTCAGGAACAAACAATTTTCCTAAATTAAATAAATATGAAATCATTTAATTACACAAATAAATATTAAATTGAATTAAAAATATATGCATGACTGTAAAACCTGTCCAATGACTCGAAACAGGAACATGGGATGAATTTGAAGGCAGTACGGACTGGGTTTCATTGCCCTTCGGATTCCATGCCATGGTTTTGCAGGCACTGGAGCCTTTTACAAGAAGAAATCAAATCAAATATTGAAGATAACTTATAAGGTTCAGTGTCATCTGGATTCTCAACTTTGTTGTTGTTTGTTTGTCAACACTTATAGTACTCAAAGATATGCACATAAAATCTGGATAGAAAACTGGAAACTACATAAAAAATGTATGGAGATCTTCGACCTTCATCTTTTTGTCACTTTGCATTCGCTCCATCGACTATTGACTCCACAATTCGTGTGTACATATTTGTATAAATAAAGCTCATAAAAGTCAAAAATGTTTCAAATTACGCAAAGACAGAGGCCATAAAACTGAGCAAAAACACGAATGAAGTTGTTGACATTGATGACAAAATAAAATGTTCAAGTTTCTCTCTACTCGTATTACAAACTTTGTGAGACAAAGTATATATACGTGTCCCTTTGTTTTACTGGCTATTGCGTCTTTTCAATTAAAATATCTACACTTGAACTTCTCTTCACGGCATCTTCACGTAGAGTTTTTTTAATTTATTCTTCTTTTCTAATTGCAATTGTCAAACAATTACATATCGTAAATAATAATAAATATTAAAAAATGTTTTACCCGAAATCTGAGATTCCCTTCAGGGGCTTCTGCATACTGAACACTTTCAAAAGCATAAATGAGTCTCCCTTCCGTAGTGCTTTGTGTGTAGCCTTGGAGTCCTCCATTTGGTGTCCAAATCACTGGATGAGTTTCTCTCGTCTCCAAATGTCGACTCACACGTGTTGGAGCGATTTCCGGCCCGGAATATCTGGCTTCACACGACACCACGGCACACAACAAATTCACTAAATATCCCACAACCACCATTTTCAAATGGTCACTAATCAATCCAAACACTGAAAAGAAATAACTCAATATTTCTCAAACTGAAAAAACATTGTAAATCTGGAGCTCCAGTCTGGGAATTATCCGGCTCGGAATTGAGAGAAATGAGATATGAGATCACAAAGTATATATGACGAAAGGATTTGATTTTGATATTCACTTCACATTAACAATATTTAAAACAAGGTAAATATAAAAAGGGATTTCAACTAATTCAAGGTCTTCCACATTAATTCCCTGTTTAAAACTTGACCAGTTCTTTTGAGTATCACGATAACCTGGTCACATGTAAACGTGTCATGAAAAAAAACTGTACAATAATAAGATACAAAGATTTCTTGGATGAAAAATCCACGGGAGAAAACGGCTTTAACTTTTTGTATGGAAGTATCGGAATTTTCTCACTCACATAGGCATTGCGTGTTTTCTTTTAATTACTAATACACATGAACGATGAGAGATTATTTTGTCTTAACAGGTTTTTTTTTCAAAAATTCTGTAGGGAAAGAAAGACAAAAAGTCTGTGGATGAAGAATTCCCAAAGACTGGAACTCAAATTGTACGGACAGAGATATTTCACTGGACTTTTGACCAACCTCACGATTCCTTTGTTAACACCTTTAATCGAATCTTGTATGTGGTCTGGGAACGAGTCATAATCACTTACTTCTTGTTTTTATTCCACGTCAAATAACTACTCAAGTAATCCCATTTTTTTGGGGGGTGTAGTACTTATTTCTTATTTACACGATAAAGTGCGAATGCAATTCAATAAAGCTAAGATGTTTTTTATGTTTTTGGAGGAAAATTCTGTATGGAACAACTGTGGCTATAGAAAAGAAAAGAAAACAAAGTATATTTGATGGGACTCGAGGAAACAGAAACAGGAGTGGGAAAATAAATACACTATAGGTTATTTTTCAGTGTTAAGGTCAAAGATTAGTGTTGTTTACTCCCTCAATCAAAGTGGCATTGGGCCATTGGAATTGGCGAGCACACGTATACGAAAACTGAAGATCTTTGTGGGGCAACTCACTTCCCTTTGACTTCTTTTACCTTTAATTAAACACCAAAATAATAGTAATAAAAGTATATAGTTGCATTGCGTTGTAATTCACATCCTCATTATTATTACTTCATCTGTATATAGTTGTCGTAGTCCATAAGTAAGTAAGTGCGTACGTAATTTGCATATTACATAGCCGGATGACCTCACAAAATCTTTGGACTTGATTATTTTTTGTAGAAAAGTATAAATTATTTTAGGTGCAGCAAAATGTCTGTAGTCTCTCTGCTCCTTCACAGTCCATACAAATATCTTATATAGATATGCCCAATGACCTTAACCATGCTACGTAATACTCAACTCCATGTCTCACATCATTTGTTATTTATATTTTATATATATATATATATGGTTCCCCTTAAATTACAATGAAAAGGAAATTACCATATATATAGTCTCCACTTTGTGAATATCCAACATTTTACTTGTTGCAAAATACATAATCAAAGGTCTGAATTCATTTGGGCACGTTCACTGTGAAAAGTGTGATGTGTGTGGATACCAAATGTACAGTCATTTAAATTCCATCATCTCAATTCATCCGCGATCATGACTCACGTAAACGTTTAATTGATGGACGACTGGACGTTTATTGAGTAAAGAAGTGCTGTGTGGATGGGAATCAAGGGAAGGAAGCAAAAATTGAACAAGGGAAATAACGTGGTAATTGGGAGAACATACATAGGTAGAATTAACTAGGACTAATTAGACGCCAGAAGGAGTTTTAGAAGGTCGATGGAACGGTCAACAGTCGATACATTTTAGCCATCTTGATTTGTAGTCAATAAGTTGAATTGTATAAAAAAAAGTTTGTAGTGATAAGTATTTATTGTTGAGTTGTCCAAAAGTATTTGACTGTGACTGTGTGTATGTAAATTGTTTTTGTAGTGTGGGATATTTTGTGATAGATTGTGGATTGTCGATTCCTTGATGACTTGCTCCTTGAGTTGTGATTATGGTAGACTCGAAACTAATTATAATTAACTAGATAATTGACTCTTGTTTGCCTTGGTGAGGAATGGGAAAATGGGGAACGCAACTAGTCAAATACGCAAAAAATGAGTCTACATTTTGATGCGAATTACATAATGAACACTACTGCTAAAATATCCGTCCACTGCTATATGAATATCATTCCAAATCGGATCTCTTGTTTTTTTAATAGTCTGTGGATTCCAAAGGAGTAATGATTATTAAATATTTATTGCTGATTATATATAAGATAACGAGGCTCTTCATGTAAAAAATGTAGCTCGTGGTACGATAATTCGTGTTGCATGCCAAATGGAATTTCCTGACAGCTGCCTGCCAGTTACATAAACTTGCCCTATATTTTTCGTTTTTATTACACTGCATATTATGCTTCACGTCCAACTTACAGATATATTAATTTCAATTTTTACTTAAATCCTATCCAATCACAAATTATCAGTATGCAACATTTAAAAACAAACGTGCACTTTTTTATTGCAGGAATATATTATATGAGTTACGATATAACCGCTTGGATTTTGTATAGAATGTCTGTACACAGACTTTCTTTCTTTATTTCATTGGTACATAGTTGCTATATAAAAATCCGTTTCCACAGTCAAGACAAAAGGAATGCAAATCAGTATATGTACTACGTTTTTTACAGGGTCATCAGAATATCACACTTTATTTTTGTCATTACACATTGTTTAATTTAAGGATTCACAATCAAATGATTCCACATTCAAAATTCAAATATAAACTCACACTTTTTACAATCTGCATTCGTTCGCACATATAAAAATTAAAATGCGCACGGTAATAAAATCATCACATTAGTTCCGAAATTGCTTGCCCACACATTCATACAAATATGACATAATTACATTTTTACTTTTACTTTACAAGGATTTTCCGCGTACGCACATTTAATATCAAAATGCCTAAATAGGTTCGAGTTTTATCATGAGAGACAGAATGACTAACAAGAAGATAAATTCGTGGAGGCGCGAGTACTGATATACAAAAATAGTCTTAAATACTGGATAAACCAAAAAAGATTCAATGACATTCATGGAAAAATGGAAATCGATACCATTATATACGCTTTCGCTTTTGTACTTTTCTATACTGTCACCACTTGAGTATTTTGTCATATTTCTTCAACATGAAAAGACGGTCACACAATCTGACGGACAATGCAAACTCATCACAAACTACATATTACATATACTATTTATATACAAAACCATTGGGATTTCGATTTCATGTAATTTCGACTTTAAAACGTGTAACAATCTTCATTGGCTTGCACTTGAAACTAATCACAGTTAATTAAAATCAAACAGACTTTTGTCTACAGTGATTTCCACTGTATTTAGGTTTGGGTTGGCGGAAGACGTGCTCATCACCGAGTATTTACTAGGAATTCGAGATGTCAAATTGAGCTCCTCCCAAAATCTAATGCGTTCTTTAAAAGGTTGAGGCACCATTTTGATTTCATTGCCGAATCGTAAAAATGTCATTTCTTCCTTGTTTTCAATCCGATCCCAAATCCTTACCTGGGTCGAATTTTCCTGCGTGTACAATGGCTCACTGTGAAAAACAAATCCACAGATTAACAAAATTTAATTCATAATTCGTAAACTCCATTATAAAACACACCAAAACATAAATAAACGGAAAAGTATACACATTAAAAATCTTAGTATTTCCACATTTTCCAATCGAAACTTACTTTCCGCTCACAAAATTGCAGATAAGATTGACCATGATGGAGCTGAGTTTGAATTCCGCATCCGTTTTCTTGAATCCAGAGTAACTGGAACTGGAATTAAAAATCTACACACACAAAAACTCATTTTACTGCTAATACAAATTAATAAATGACAAAAAAAATGAGTACTTATCATACCGTGGAATGGAGTATTAAAACGGCTACTTTTTCCATGGGATTCAAAATGATTAGTCCGTATCTTTTTTCGTGATCGATTCATTCATTTGACATTTTGAACAAATGAAATTGACTATATCTCTACAATTTTCCAGTTTTAATTGGGGTACGAATTTGGTGCCGGACTTGGGAATAAAGCCGCAAACTTGACTAGGTATTTAGCAAAAGTGCGTTTGGAGTTAAATCAACCACTCTCGAGATTTTCCACTTCCGAGACAAATATGACCAATCCTTTAGATTCATGACATGAAACGCTGATTTTGAAAAAAGAGATTTCATTCACTAGTAAGCAAGGAATATTCTAATTTAACAAATTAAATGTTTCTTTAATTAGTAGTTTCATGTCATGAATCTAAAGGATTGGTCATATATTTGTCCCCGGAAGTGGGAAATCTCAAGGGCAGTCGATTTAACCCCAAACACACTTTTTCTGAAGGGTCAAGTTTGCGGCTTTATTTCCAAGTCCAGCACCAAATTTGTACCCCGATTAAAACTGGAAAGTTGTAGAGATATAGTCAATTTCATTTGTTGAAAATATAGATAATGTAAAGTACATGGATGGACCACGAAAAAAGATACATACGAATTATTTTGAATCCCATGGGCCGTATTATGACTCCATTCCATTAAATGTGTTTTCGTTTTAAAACGGTGAATGTGATTGTTTTTTTTTACATGGAAGGAATCTTCTCCATGGCCGATCCCCCATTCTTCCTTCTTCAGGCCAATTAAAGTCCCCATGTTGTACTTCCCCATGTAGTCGAAAAGATAGGCGTAGGTTGGAGCCACGGACGAATGGGATTGAAGAGCTCTGTTCAGACTATTCCCGAAATGTCTGTCCGTATAAACCTGACTGAAAGTGTCCAAAGGGGCTGTCAGAGGTCCTTCATTTTTAAAGTAAAAATTTGTGATTTTCTTTGTCGTGTCGGACACGTTGACGGTTTCTCTGGCGTACACGAGGAGATCTGGTGCGATGGAACTCCAATGACGATGAAGTTCCGGCATCCGACCCATCAAATAGGGGAAAAGAAGCGAAAAATGTCCTTCTTGTTTCGTCATGGAGGAAATCCATGGGATTTCATCTGCACCACCTCGATTGTACGTGTCTTCAGGGGACTCGAGAATGATCCCAGTTGGATTGTCCACCGTCGTCTCGATTACTGGTCCAAACAATCCGTAGGGATATGGCCATCTCGGCTGTGTGCAATTTGCAATTCATTCATCATCATCATTATTATTATTATTATTGTTTTGTTATGTATTACCATATGTATTTAATAACAGTTTGAGCAATTAACTCGATTAATCTATTTGTTTTTTTTTCGTCTTTGTCTTACAAACATCGCGGCTTGTCTCGCCACAATCGCGTGAGGATTCTGTCGACTTAGACAACTGAGAATCTCGGCGGAACCGGAAGTTGGACAATTGAACGCCTCCGCCATTCTCACGGTTGCATTTTGTACGTCTTCAACTGGCAGGAGAGCCCACGGATTAAACGCTGTTCCGCTCAAGGAAATTCCCTTTTGAAATCCTTTTCGTCCTTTTTTAAGCATGTGAAAATGAACGGAAGCTCCCTACAAACATTCATGTAAACATTGTGCAGGATTTAATAATTGGGAATCTCGTCATTTAATTAGAAGGTTTATTGTGAAATTTATAGGCTAAATTAATTACCCCAGCACTAAATCCTGTGAGACTGATTTGGGAAGAATTCCCTCCAAATACATCAATATTCTCGTTCACCCAATCAATGGCTAGTTGTTGATCCTGTTTGGGAATTTAAGTTCATTAGGTTACAGAAATAGCACGTAAATAAATACATAATATAATACTAGCCGTATAATTGTGTAATTGGTATATGTAAGTATTTCCATCATTTATGTTTAACTCGGAAACAATGTAACGGACCTTCAATCCATTATTTCCGGGACAAGTTTTGTCGCCCAAACTCAAGAATCCTAACGGTCCCAATCTGTTTCAATATTAAAGACATTATAGACTCAAGAAACAATATTGTACATTGTAGATGTAGAATTATCCCTTGGACATTCTCCTCCTTTACCTGTAATTTATTGTTACAAGAATGACATCTGCTTTGTCCAGCAAATAAGCCGGACCATATTCGCCTAAATCGTCAGAAATCCCACAATTTTACTGACCTGATAAAAAGTGGCTGGTTATTGTTAGTATATGTATAAGTCTGGATTGTATTTTCTTACCGCCAGTCCCAAAGTTGTAAAAACCCCCGTGAATCCAAAGGATCACCGGAAGTTTCTTTTCATTCCCAGCAAATTTAATCTGTTGTTGCAGTCAGAAATGTCATACTCAATTAAAAATGGATTGGGAATCATCATACTAATCATTCATGTCATCATCCCTCTGACTAAATAGTATCTACGCGTTTTCTTGACAGCTCTAAATATTGTTACCTCCGCCTCAGAGACATTGAGCGATTAAAGCAAATCGTACATAAACTTTCTCTTAGACATTTAACAGTCAAATTCTAAGCCAGTCGAGAATTTGTTGTGGAGTAATTTAAATGGATTACAATTACGAGTGTGAATAGTGAATAACATGGAAAACGTGCAAAATGAGGAGCATTAAGGAATTTCTCTGATGGATAAATAAATAAATAAAATGTCCTTGCCTTGGGGCTGTAGACGGAAAGGAATAGGCAATCCTCGGATCCTACAAAATTATGAATAAAGCTTCAAGTTATATATTGCACTAATTATACATTAATTAATCCCACATTCAATCATATACTCAAGGAATTTGGGATGACAATGGGAATCACCTGTTACCCGGAAGCCTCTGAATGGATTATATTGCAAACACTCCGGCCCAACTCTTTTGGCTTGCAGAACGTGAGTCCACGGTGCTCGTGGAACTGGCGGCTGTAATCATCAACAAATCAGTGGGAAAATGAATAAGGTATAGTTTATGTCATAAATGTATATTTAATGAGTGCATTTGTTGCATATTATAATGGGAATCGGAGCTCTGTACTCATTTTTAATTGACTTGAAATGGGGTTGACTAAATATTTGCCTTAGTTAACAATGGTTTGTAATAATATTGAAATACAGATATTATTTATTACGACTCTATTTTCCATTTCCTCATTTCAGAATGATGAACATCTACCACAGTCTACACTCTACACTCTATAGTCTACAGCGTCTCACAATGACAATCACAATAAAAAGTTTTCTTAATATACAGCAAAGGAATTTCCATGTTAGAATTTCTATTGTGCGAGAAGCTCGAGCTCAAATAGAAATACTTACATAAATACTTACACTGCAAACGGCAGTGCAAACTAAATACAAGGCTCAACAAATGAATTTCTCTTGTCAGTCCACACAATTCTGACTCATTGCATTCTCATTTCATTTCATTTTCATTTGCCATCGTTCATTAATTCATTTGCAGTCAGTCAGTCAGTTAAAATCAAAAGTAAAATGAGACTCATGACATGAATTCGTTTCCGTATCCATTTCAACCGGATTGCGTGCACATTAAATAAACTGAACACAAATTAAACATTCCTGTGTATCAATTAATTCAATTATTCAACCAGCTTCTTGATTCCCATTACATCCATCATAAAGCTCACGTCATCCTCCCTGTCATTTTTACTTTTTTGTTATTTAATACAAACAATGTGAATACTTATATGAAATACAAAGTGGATTTTTATTTGCATTTTTTTAATTTCTAAAACTCATTTAGAAATCATATGAAAAATATCTGTATGTGACAGCAGGGACTTGATTCAAAAATCCAGAGTACATACAGCAATTAAAGAAACCGTGTACACCTAAAGATAATCGAATGGGAATCAAGAATCAAGAAACGGAAATTCAGAAGCTCATATGAACAGATGACTGATGTAAGTAATAAGTACAAAAACAAACAAATGTAGTCGGAATGTGTCTGCCGCAGCACTCTTTTGGTATTGGAGGATGAGCGTGATGACACAATAAGCTTGGTGTATGTAATATGTATGTATATTGTATGTATATTGTGTAGGCATTTTTTTACAGTGCGTTCCCAATTCACAAGTTGTGTGGGGATAATGCGAGATTGTAAAGTTGAATCCACAATGCACGCTATTGTGCGTGCTACACTTATTTTTTCTTTTCCTATAGAAGCCTATTGGGAAGCAAGTGGATTTTCAACTGTATGACAAAATCAGACTGAGCCACGGCTTACTTTGTCAGTTTGCACATGTAATTTTAAATGTGCGGGTTAGCACACGTGTTCCTTTCATAGTTTAATTACAGCTAATTACAGCTAATTTTGAAGGTGGTAATTCGTAATTCATAATTCATATGAATTTAAATTTTAGTCAATGGTAAATCTCACCTGGAATCTCTTGGCAAAGCCGTATGGAATTCCTGTGGAATGTCAAAAAAAAAAAAATGTTGTTCACGTATTTATGGTACATAGATATTTATGGTTTAAATGTCATTCAAACTCATTTCACACTTAATTATGTACAACGACTCAGATTTAGTTTGCGGGCCCATTAAATTAACATATATATATATATATATATATGTATTTTTGCATGTGAACGCGTGTAAAATACATCTCTTTTACGTAATTTAATTATCATGACGAAATGTTTTTACCTTCAAATGCGTAAAGATTCCTCTCATTGACAGTTTTCATGAAATATCCTTCGACGGCTCCATTTATCGTCTGGACTTTTGGCTCCACTAGAATATCCGAATCATCATCTGGGATAATGAAATTATTCAAGTCTGTGGAATTATTGGCAACGTTTCGACCGCGTCGGACTCCATCTCCTCCACTACTTCCGATTTCATTCGAGGAAATTTCTGGACCGGGGAATGATGGTGGACACGGAACCAGTGCACACAACACATTCATAAAAAACGTTGTCAAGAGAATCATCTTGATTACCCTGTTTTTCCCCCTCCGGCGACACTGATTATTTCCAATTCCCAAAATTCACAATTCACAATCCACAATCCACAGCCTATTTAATTTATACTTTTTAATCTGCATTGATTCCCCCCCAACAAATAATTTTGATTTTGCTCCAAAGCCAATATATTTTCAATTAAAATTATATTTCGTGGTTTTTTGTTTTTCTCCGTTTGTGTACACAAATTAAATTAAATTTTCACAATGTATCCAGAAATTGGACTTGGAATGAATAAAATGTGGGGACACTCGAAAGAGACAACGATGGACATGGAAGCCCACACTGACTGCCAAAATACTGAGAATATTCTAATGTCAACAGTTTCTATGATGTTTTTCTTCTCTCAGAGTTGGATCAAGTTGAACGTGAATTTGGTCATAACAAATCCATAATAACAGTTTTTCAAGCTCTTCGTCAAGGTAAGTGTGTCTCTCGTTGTTCCTTTTCATTTTGATTTGGGATTTCCACTGAATAGTATATCTGCAGTTTGTAGGTATGTCTCATTCGTCTTGTCTCGCCCCTTAAGATACCGTCGTCCTCATAATAATAATAATATAATATGTATACCTACTCACGATATTCTCCTTTCCATTTCTTCTCATTCCCATTGTAATTGCATTCGCTCCCAACTTTGCATTGTATGTATGTATGTGTGGTCTGATACGATAGAAAAGTCTGCTTGCTCCCGTACTGTCAACTTCATACCTGTACAAGAAAAATGATGCGTGAGTGCGCTTCTTTAGCATAATCATTCAGACATCTTGACACAGTCACAATACATTAGTTACAAGATACAAGACAAGATTACCCACAGACATCTTCATTCATTTTGCAGGGAAATCTCTCGTTCCTCGCCAAGTGAATTGTGAAGAGAATCTCTTGGTGTGCTGCATGGATTTCATTCAAAGTAATTAATTTGTGATGACTGGAATGAATGAAGATAAATAATTTACTAAGGTCTGCTTGGCAAATCCATTCTAAGCTGATTACCTTCTGCATTTAATTATAATTCATAAAGTTCATCAACAAAAACCAAACCAAAGACAGCAAAACAAATGCATGTACAAAATATACCGATAAATTTAATTCTGCTCATGAACTCTATTTTTTTTTTTTGGTGTTTTGAGTCTTTTCAATTGAGCGTAGGTTGAAGATTGAGAATTTAGAATATTTTGCAACTTGTAAAATTGAAAATTGCACGTTTGTAAGTACAGATTCAATTGAGAATAATTGGGACATGAGAAAAGAAAGAAGGCGAGCATTTATCTTTTCCCAAATCTACAGTTTCTTTTTCAGCATTTACTATACTCAAAATAATTACAAGTATTTGACAAAATGCACAGATTCTGATGCTGTTATTGTTGTTAGTGAATGAATGGATGCAGATTTCCCTCTCACTCGTATGAAATTCTGTGTGTGTATTAGAATGATGGGGTATGTGAAGTGCATATATGGACAAATTACGATATACTCGACGCTGCCTCTGTGCCCCTGACTCGATCGCGCTCTCTGTGCCTGTATCGTTCCGTAATGATTTATGTTATGTAATTTCCCATTCGGCTTCCAACACACACAAATGTATTCAGTATAGAATTCCAAAGGAGTTTACCTACAATTTTGCGAGAAAATGTGAAAGTATCTGTATTATTGTATTGCGTATGGAATGGATGGGGTGGAAATGGAAATAAATGAACATCCTCATAATATTGTACCTTGGGCTCGTAGCTTTTGGGCTTTGTTGTTGTTGTCGAGTTTTTCATTCAATTACTTGCATTTTTAATATCAAATGTGTTCTTTACTTGCTATGAATACTTGGATTGATTTTGTTGGTTGGTTTTTGGTTTTACTGAAAAAAAAACTTTAAATCTGTTGAAATCTTCGTATCAGGTCAGAATTAAATGCTTAAACTAAAAGAAATAAAAGTAATTGTAATTGTTGGCAATTATTATAATTACTAAGCTATTA
>JAIUND010004388.1:0-12173 GCA_034699125.1 Gisinianus flammeolus | reverse complement strand
CAGGTCAACTCGGACAAACGAAATTAAGGAAAATAATTATAGTTCGTTTTTGAACTTAACAGACGATATGTATATATACCTTCTAACTAATTGGATCCAAATTGGAATATTTGATTTCCAGCGCGTTTACTTGACTGCTGTGTCCGTTGTTGTTATAATATTATATTGTTGCTGTTGTTTTGCTGTGGTTCTGTGGTTGTCGGTGGGTGAGGATGAGTTGATGGGGGAGAGGCGTGAGGGCAACGTTTGGGAAGGTTTCCATTCCCGGTTTCCCCCCTTTTGGATCCCACGTGACGGAGAAGCGTTGAAATATCGTCGTGATGAATATGAATAATTTATCCCGGGCAAACTTTTCCCCTATATGAAAAAAAACCACATGACAAAAAATTCAAATAAAACAGCCAAAAAACCAAGAAAGACATTTAATTTCCCAACGTTCAAACGGGATTTGAGGTTTCTCCACACATTTGGATTTTGGAATTTTATTGTAATTAAAATTACCCGGACAGGCGCGTTTCCCCGTGCTGAAAGCAAATAAACACTCGGATTTGACTCCCGTCATCCCGTCCTCACTGAGGAATCTCTCGGGCCGGAAATTGTACGGATCGCCCCAAGTCTCTTCATCATGATGAATCGAGTAGAGATCCGAGAAAATAACCATTCCCTATGATGTCCTCCAATCAAAAAGGAAAGAAACACATGAATAAAAAGCAACATGGCAAATGTATGGTTGACGGGAGGATATTGACCTTTGTAAAGGACCTTTGGAACGTTGTAACCGCCGATGGTGGTCGCTTCCGTCGTGGCGTGAGGCAATCCAAGATGGGCAAGTGAGGATTTCCGAAGGGTCTCGTTCAGTACTGCGTCCGTGTAGGGCATACTGAAAACCGGCAGAGAAAGTGAAGGAGGGAAATTTGAATTTGAATTTGAATTAAAACTCTCACTTAATCAGGTAAGAAATTGGCGGGATGTTTGAATCGCGGATGTGGAGGACTCACTTGATTTGATCGCTGAGCGTCGGGATTCGGCCCTCGCAAACGCGATCAATTTCCACGTGTAGTTTCTCTTGAGCGTTCGGATGGAGAGCGAGATAAAGGAAAAGCCAGGAGAGCGTCGTTGCCGAGGTTTCCGTGCCCGCCATAAACAGCTCCAAGCAGACGCCTTGGAAATTCTCATCTAATATACAAGCAAAGTGAAAACAACCAATACCAATATGAAGAAAGAACTGTGATTCAGGCGGTTCAACTTTACAGTTTGAATTTGTTTCCTTTTGCCGCGTAACATATTATGTGTGGCGTTCATTACATCCAAGTTCCCCGTAGAATTCAGAATTCTGGTCATTTTTGTGGGTCGTCTCGTGGATTTTCTGAAGGAATGCATCGGTAAAGTCTTCATTTGCCCCGTCCACCCATTTCCGTCGTCTCTCGTCCACAAATTCCTTGAAAAAACCCGCGGCTTGTTTAATTGCGTCATCTTGACGGCGAAAGAGATGGGCAAGCCAGCGAGGGAGTTGAGGATAGGCAGTTTCCAGAAATACTTTGTCCATCTCCCCGGCAATACTATAAAATTATACAACAAATGTGGTTCGTGGACATTCAGGGAAAATGAAATGATTTGTACAATGTGTATATTTTGGGATTTTTAATTTAGAATTTATTTTGGTATACGTTAAAATTGCGTGAGCAGCGGCCTTCCCTTTGACTCCATTCAGTTTCCGCCGGGCGATGATTTCCCAGAGAACGTTCACAACCGGGATATTAAAGAGTCCATGCGTGGAAAAGGGATCGCCCACTTTCTGATTCAGTTCTCCAATCAAATCCCGCGCTTCTTCTTCCATGACGGACTCGAGGGATCTCGAACCGAGTCCTAATTCCTTCAATTGTTTGACTGTGAACCGTCGGATTTCTCTCATTGCCTCTCCGGATTGCACGATAAAACCTAAAGTTATAAATTATAAACCATCAAAAATATAGATTAAATAGACCGTTTGTATGCTGCCTATAGATGCGTCTCCTTGTGTGATTTTGTTTTAATTATAGAGGAGTTTTTTGCGTACCGCGATATTTCCCCATGTGAATTCTTTTCATAAAGCCGATTTCCGGTCGAGCGCTCAAGTCCGTCCGGGAAAAGGCCTCTTTTAACACATTCGTATCACTAATCACCAGCGTCCTAATAAAACAGACACAGAAGCAAAAAATATACGACCGAAAATGTACAAAATCAAAATTCCCAATATACAAAAAACGTGAAATAAATGATGCTGATGGTGTGGACGCTTTTTATATAAAATTATACAAGGAGGAAAGAAAACTGACGGTGTCATGCCCAAATCCAAGTTCCACACTCCACCGTAGAATTTCCCAAGGGCTTTTATTCTCGGTAGGATGTTCAAAGGGCCACCCAGAATCACATTTGGGAAATTCCCAAGGACTCCAAATGTTCTTGGTCCTTCAAATCCCACACAAAAGAAAAGAAGGAAATGATTATTATAGTCACGACAACATTCAACAAATATTCAAATATAGTAATAATATGGATAATAAATCGCGTTCAATTTTGAGTGAATTCGAAAAAACCGAACCGGGTGGGAAGTTTTTGGATCGTTTTTTGTTGCCGAGTAGGAAATTGAGGAGGAGACAAATCAAACCACACCCGAGGATTGGTAGCAATAATCCCATTGTCCACATATATATATATTTCAATTATTCTCCTTTAACAAAACACTGATATTAAAATATTACGAGGTCGGAGGACGACGGCGGAGTATAAAGCTCAAATTCAAATCCCTTTGCCTGCATGTGGACGAATAAAGTGAAATTTTGTCACTATGTGTGTGCTGTGTGTGGACTATTAATATAATTTCTTTACTGATGTACAAATTACAAAACCAACAAAGAAAAAATGAAGGAAATCCCCAGTGTTTTTCTGTTGGGCATTATATATAGTTTTGACTGTGCTGGTGCATGGTGGATTCCTCTTCATTCTTGAAACATGTTTTGTGGGAATTTTGTCTTTGGAGTTTTGAGTTTCCATCCATGCAGTTTTACACTGTAGCGTTTTTTGTTGCGGAAAAAAATTCCACTTTCTTTTTTGTTGCCCTGTGTGATGTGCACTGTGGTATATAAAAATGTGGGCACAGTGATGCATTGCACACACAATCTAAAATTGGGATCTCCATGGTGAAATATGTGTAATATTATACAAATAATTAAAACTTCCTTATGGAAAATCCCGAAATGGTATTTGAAAAATTGAGTTGCCAGTTTCCAGTTCTCATCAAAAGTCCCACACAGCAATATTAATTAGTTCTATATACAATTATAGAATCATCATACACAGTATAATAAATACGTGCAATAACTTGTTTTAGAATTTGTTTGTTGTTAAAAATCCCATGTCATTTCGTGTGCCGATCCAGTTTTTTTCTGAGCCCTTGATCTTCCTCATCGTTCATCGTTCATCGTCCATCAATATATCTATATATGTATTGTATTTTACTTTTTTTAGACGAAAAAAATACGCAGGTAAGGAAATGATGAGGAAACTATATATAGCAGAACAGCTGACAGCTATATATATATATATTTCTGAATTTCTCCCATCAAATACAAAATATATATATGTGCAATTTGTTTTTCATTCCGTCAAATTCTCACGTTAAATTTTTGCAATTAATTAATACCGAGTCAGAGTTTGCATATAGGATAATATAATAAAAGCAAAGAGGACTTGGAAGAGTTGTGCAAATGTATATATATATAATATAAACGTGAGCGTTTTTACCACGTTCAAAAACTTGAACTGTGTGTGTGAGGCATCCCCTGTGTGCATATGTATATATATATATATATATGTGACCTCACAACTTTCCTCTCGTGATGTGCTCCACTGAGCACACACATATAAGAAAATTTCCCACGTGCTTTTTCGAATAATAATATAGGGACTTTGGCAAAAAATCGTGATAAGCAAGACGTTATAAAATTTGTATTTGAATACGTGTAAAAATTATAACAACTTCCTTATATAAATTTACTACAAAATGTCCAGGGATTTTATAATGAAATAAATCAGTATATACTAAATGTGAATTGGTAATGTACTGTTTTTGCAACGTTCTTTTTTACTTTTTTCTATTATTGGCGGGTAAATCGACTTAGGACGGTAAAAAGACGAAGAGGGTGTGGGGGTTCAAATTGTTTTGGACCGTCCGAAGACGCTTGGGGATGAAGGGTTCGGCTTATTCTTAGTGGGACGCTACAGAGACGGTTCGGGGAGGGGGGGGGGGGGTGAAAAAACGCGATTTTTTGAAGAATCCATTGACGCTAACTGTCATTTCTATCCTTTTGCCATTTCTATAAATAATAGGTCAAGGGAATTTGTATTCCGAATGAAAAAAAGGGATTTCAAAATAAATATTTGTGGTATATATAACCGAGACTTTTTCTATACCATCTAAACATAAAAGAACAATATTAACAATTAATTCAAGGATTTTCTTTTCCGTGACCTCCACTGATTTCCACATTTCCGGTTATTTCCACAGCCTTGGTAATTACCGTTAATTTCAAATTTTGGAAATCTGGAAAGCTTCCCGAATCCCACATCACACGTGACCTGAACTCCCACACATGTGTGCTTGTAAGTGATGGCTAAACAGCTAATATTGACTAATTAGGCTTGCAAAAGTTACAGCAACTCGAATGATGTTACGCAAGCAAACTTTTCACAAATTTTCACACAATTGTCTAATACGGGGTGGACAAAAATGGGGAATTCGGTGGGTTCTGACGTTAGATTGTTACTCCTCCACGTCCACGGCAGGGTTGGTGCCCATTAAAACTACGGTTTCAACCGGTTTAAATCAAACAAATTGTTTTGCACATAACGGGTTAAACGAAAAAACACTTTTTTGTGCAAGATTTCTCAAATGATAATTTCATAAACTCATTAAGAATTTATTCAAATATTGTGTATAAATATACGCTGCAGCCTGTCAATTGTGAACTTCAAGTTTGGAAGACATTTTCCCATTTTCTTCATTTATCCCACTCAGGGTGCGAAGGCCGGCTGAAATGGGTGGTTTAAAACGGTTTAAACCGGCTGAAATGAATCCGATATTGGCTGAAACTAAAAATATCTGTTTTTCAGCATGAAAAATTAAAAAAGTTAGGCAAGTGAATTAGGAAATTAAATTTTGTCAGTTAAATAATTTCAAAATATTATTTTATTTATAAATTAAAACATGTTTTATGTAACTTTAAATAAATTCCAAAATTGTTTTCAAACATAAAAGAAAAAACTATTCGGAGTCGGAAGTTTCCCACCAGTTTTAATGTATATTTCCCTGTCTTTCGAGCCAAAAACTGAACCCTTAATCAAAGAATAGAAAATTCGACTGTTTTAAAATCATCGCCCATTTTAGCCAATTAGGCCATTTAAACCGGTTTAAACCATTTTAGCCAGCCGGCTGGCTAAAAGGAGTTTAAGCCGGCTTTATACGCACCCTGATCCCACTACAACCAGTTTATCCCGGGTATTTTGGGTAAATGGAGTTAAAACCGCGGAATGAACTCAACTCTGACCCAGGGCTTTCGATTAAGACCAATTAAGTTAAAATCCAAGGTCTCCGGTTTTTCGCCAAAAATAATGAGGGATCGTAATATTTGTGGGTGTAATAATGAAATGAGAGGAGACCTCGGCACCAACTGAATTTATACACATTGTCCGATTTGAACGTGTTCAATATCCAATATTTGAGCCAAACTTGTTCGGCAAATTTCCTTTATATACTAAAAATAGAAAAATGCAAAAGAATGGGAAAACGGTGAAGTTGAAGGGTCAATTTCAACAAGAATTTGCTTGATGTTTGAAATTTTAGTCAAGACCACAACGTTTAAGGTTTCTTCAAATTCAAATTTTGGCTTTGAATGAAAATAGTTTTTTGTCAAATACACCAAAAAAACAAAATTGCATGTCTTATTTTTATTCAAAAAATTCCGGAGTCAATGCAAATACTGGAAATTTGAGTTGCAAAACAATTCATAAATATACAAAGAAAGAAAATATGGTGGGACATTCAAATGTCTCACCAATATAAATTCTGTAGTAATCTACAAAATAAATTTGTCCAAAGGAATTGTTCTTGTTCCCCTTTCTGCTCTGTAATTTCCGTTGGGGTTTGATCATCCAACTTTGATGGGATAAGAACGAAAGTTGGGTGGTTTTAATTTTGGTTTTGAGTCCATCACAGACGGACTTAAACTTCTGGATTGAGCTTTCCATATTGGTTTTCCAGTCATCTTCATTTTTTGGGTTGGTGCAAAAGGCATTTCTGTGATTGTTGCGTTATTCCTGCGTTTGCCTTTCCCCTCACCTTTCAACGGAGGTTTTAAATGTGACAGTTCATTTTTATGAGCCACCAAACCAACGGTTATTTTGGGTTTTCTGCGCATTCTTTTGATACCAAACACCGGGCTGTCTTGTCGAGTCCTGAATTTGTACATGCGCTTTTCCGGCAATTTTCCTTTCGAGGAAATGCTGTTTGTAGTTTTTGGCCAAATTGGCAGGGTTGTGTTTTGAGATGGACGTTCCAAAGTAGTCAGAATAATGGAGTTTTTGAGTGTAACGACAGAAGTTTGGTTTCCAGAACCCGAATTATGATGCTTTGAATTGATGTGGGTTCCATTGATATCAATTTCATTGCGTAAAGATTTACTGCTTACACCAATACTACGATCACTCCCAGAAAACTCCTTAAAAGATGATTCCCATGTTATTTTCGGTTCCAATGCGGTGGATTGACTAGCAAGTTGAGTCTGACTTATATTCCTTGGTATGGTGTTTAGGCCTTCCATTATACGCGTAACATTTTTAACTTTATGCAAGGAAGACCTTTGTTTAGATGAGCGATTTGCATGCAATTTGCCTTTGTAAAATAGAGGAAGTTGAGTCTTTACAGGAGCAGTCGTGCGACTGGATTTATTTGGATCAGCCGACTGTTGAGACTTATTCCCGCTTCTAGGGAGTTCAACAAAATCACGCATGTCCCTTAATTGGTACGACAAGAATCTAAGTTCCCCCATAGACCTGGATTGAGGATTATAATTACCACCACGAATACCTGCGTCATATAAATTACCATCTGCAATCGGCATCAAGTCAGAAAGTGGAACTACACTCGGGCAGTTTCAACCTTTAACGCCATGAATGTCAGAATTTTTGTCCCGGTATTCAGCATCCTCATTTTCATCACCGCTAAAACCTATACTTCTTCTAGCACTTGCGGCTGAACTTACACCCCCGCTGTTTCCTCCATGCAAACCGTCATTGTCCGAGTTTGAACTACCGTCATGGTTAATTCCACCTTGCATTCCGCCGGTGTCTGAGCTTGAACTTTTACTTTCGTTGTTTCCACCACGCAAACCGTCATTGTCCAAGTTTGAACTATCGGCTGGGTTATTTCCAACTCGCATTCTGTCCGTGTCTGAGGTTGAATTTTCGATTTTTTTGTTTCCATCGTGCAAACTATCATTGTTCGAGTTTGAACTATCGGCTGGGTTATTTCCACCATGCATTCCTCCCGTGTCTGAGGTTGAATTTTGACCTGCGTCGCTTACGCCATTTACGACTTCGTCATCTGAGCTTGAACTTTCACCACCGTTGTTTCCACCACGCAAACCGTCATTGTCCGAGTTTGAACTACCGCCATGGTTAATTCCTCCACGCAATCCGCCTACGTTTGACCTTGAAATTTCGATCTTGTAGTTTCCATCGTGCAAACTATCATTGTTCGAGTTTGAACTACCGGCATGGTTATTTCCACCATGCATTCCGCCGTCGTCTGGGCTTGAAATTTCGACATTGTAGTTTGTCAATTGAGGAGTCTGAGTTCCAGGTAGTAATGCTGTTGTTGTTGTTTGTGGGGTAGGTCTTGTTATGGGAGTGAAACTTATTTGATCGATGCACAAATTGCGCTTACAACAGCAATAGTATACATTATCCTTAGATCCAATGCCGCATTCCAGAACAATCAAGTAATTCTCCCAGTAACCACATCCAAATCCGATGAGATTGCCATTGGCACCATCTTTCCGTAAATAATAACAGACTTGGTGTCCGTCAGGTGTTTGATTAGGACTTGCAGCACAGTTTTCTTGGCTAGAACAGCTATAGCAAGTCAATGAAAGGTGTGTTATTTTGTTTACATCTACTGATTGTGAAGTTGTAGCTTTTTCACGTTCGGCAGCCGCTACATGAGAATATTCGGTTTCCAATGTTGTTGTTCTGAATAAGGATGTTTCTGTTGATTCTGTTGTATCTTGTTCATACTCATATGTGTTTAGGCCGTCTAATATCACATTAGTTGATGACAGAGTCGTTTCTGGATTTATTGTGCTGTCGGGAGGATTAAAAGGTGCAGTAGTGCCAGGTTTTACTCCTGTCTCTGTGAATTTGTCCCGGACTTTTGTAATACTAGTTGTGGCTGTTGTGATTTTCTGCTGAACCGCAGAAATTTGTGAAGCTCCCGCTGTGGAAGTTGTTGTTTTGGATATATCTATTTTTGGCGCTCTGGTTGTCGTTGTTGGTGTAGTTCCTGTTACGTTAGTTAAACCAATTTGATCGGTGCACAAATTGCCCTTACAAAAGCAATAGTATACATTATCCTTGGATCCAATGCCGCATTCCCCAACAATCAAGGAATTCTCCCAGTAACCACATCCAAATCCGATGAGATTACCATTGGCACCATCCTTCCGTAAATAATAACAGACTTGGTGTCCGTCAGGTGAGCACACCTCTGTTTGATTAGGATTTGCAGCACAGTGTTCTTGGCTAGAACAGCTATAGCAATGTAATGAAAGGGGTGTTATCTTGCTGACATCTACTGATTGTGAAGTTGTAGCTGTTTCACGTTCGGCAGCCGCTACATGAGAATATTCGGTTTCCAATGTTGTTGTTCTCAATAAGGATGTTTCTGTTGATTCTGGGCTATCTTGCTGATACGCATATGTGCTCAGGCTGTCTAATTTCACATTAGTTGATGACAGTGTCGTTTCTGGATTTATTGTGCTGTCGGAAAGATTAAAAGTTGCATTAGTAGCAGGTTTTACTCTTGTGTCTGTAAATTTGTCCCGGCTTTTCGTAGTACTGGTTTTGGCTGTCGTGATGTTTTGCTGAACTGCAGAAATGTGGGAAACTGTGGACGTTGTTGTTTTGGATGAATCTAGTTTTGACGCATCTGTAGCATGTAGCAAATAGACCTTCTCCAAAGTTCGTTTTGGCAACATTGGCGTTGTTGCAGAAGTTTTTTTATTTTTTGGAGATGTAATCTGACTTGATTTAGACGCAGTTTGTGTGTTTGTCGTTATTGCAGTTGCTGGTAACACTTTTGTGTGTTCTCGTGTGCTGACTGAAACTGGTTCTGGGGTTGTCATTGTTATTGTGTTCAAAAATTCTTGTGCCTTTGTTAGCAATGTTGGTGTTGGGGGTTTAGGTACTTTAGTTAACCCTAAGACAACTGTAGTATTAATTTGTTTTGAAACAAGAACAGACACTTTGTGTTTAAATTTTGCTGAAACTTTACTTGATGAGGCTGAAGTTTGGATTCTGAAAAAGTTTTCCATTTGTGTCACTGATGCCATTTTAAGTGTTACCTTGTTGGTCGATTTAGGATTTATTGAAACTTGCTTTTTTGTTGTTGTCGATACTTTGGAGCCCTTGCTCGTTATGGGAAAGGTGGGCCTAAACGTTGTTATAAGGTGAGCCACATTTATTGTAGAAGATTGTCCCGTGGTTGATTTAGTAGCTGTTACCGTTATAATGGGGTATGTTACCGGTGCGACGGGGTTTGTTACCGGTGCGATGGCGTTTGTTACCGTTGCGATGGGGTTTGTTACCGGTGCGATGGGGTTTGTAACCGGTGCTATGGGGTTTGTTACCGGTGCTATGGGGTTTGGTACCGGTTCGATGGCGTTTGTTACCGTTGCGACGGGGTTTGTTACCGTTGCGATGGGGTTATTTACCGGTGCGATGGGGTTTGTAACCGGTGCTATGGGGTTTGTTACCGTTGCGATGGGGTTTGTTACCGGTCCGATGGGGTTTGTAACCGGTGCTATGGGGTTTGTTCCCGGTGATATGGGGTTTGTAACCGGTACTATGGGGTTTGTTACCGGTGCTATGGGGTTTGTTACCGGTACGATGGGGTTTGTTACCGGTGCTATGGGGTTTGTTACCGGTGCTATGGGGTTTGTTACCGGTGCGATGGGGTTTGTTACCGGTGCTATGGGGTTTGTTACCGGTGCGATGGGGTTTGTTACCGGTGCTATGGGATTTGTTACCGGTGCGATGGGGTTTGTTACCGGCATCAGCACGTCCTTTCCACAATCTTCTGAAGGTCTGTTATTTGAATCGGATATCTTGGTAACTGTTTTAATATTATTGTCCACACTAAATACGTTGTTAATGTTATTTTTTGAGCTTTTATTATTGCCTGTTGCGTTGGCACTTCCTTGCAATGTTGTTGCATTTGCTTGAGCATTCAAAAGAGATTGATTGGATACGGTAGAGCATTTTCTTACAATAAAATCATTACTTGTGCCTGATACAGGAGTACCTACAACATCTACTTTCATTTTTTGAGTTTTGTTTTTAGCTTGATGAAATTCCCCAAATCCGGAAGAAGCCGAAGATACTCCTTCCGACCCGCCTTCCCATACAATAGCGACAGCATGGGAATTTGATTTCTCGTGCCTGGACGCTTCTGCAGCATCCGCAGCTGCCACCGCTGAGTTGTCGCCTCTAACTGAAGCCGTCCCAATGGTAGCCAGTTTGGTGTTCTTTCGTTTTTTTACCGTTTGAACTTTTTTCACTTTGCCAATATTAACTGCGAGTCCAGGCAACTTTGGCAAAGGTTTCCGTTTTGATTTTGACCGCTTGCTCGGAAGTACTTGTTTTGGCTTTTGTTTTGGGACGGCATTTATTTTGCGTGTAGATGTCTCTTGAGGCGTTTGTGTCGCTGTTCTTGTCGTTTCAGCAAAATTTTGTTTGGATGCTTCTGTAAACAGTTCTATTGGACTTTTCGTTGTTTTATCTATGGAAGAACTGGGAGCCGTTCTGGATTCTCCTTGAACAAGCTCTAGTTCTTGTTCAATTTCACTCTCCGTCAGCTTACCAAAATGCAGTCCCGGGATGCCAGCCAATTTAGGCTCAACAATTTTTTTCTCCAAAAACGTTGACGACTCTCTCCAGCGCATCCAATGCTCACTTGAATTAGAGTAGGAATTGTGAAAGCCTCGGTCACTCAATTTATTTTTCCTAGCAACTAATCCCTGCTCGCCAGTTGATTCATAAGCAAACACCAAAAAAGATGTTTCATAGGAGTAAAATGACCATTTGTAAGTTGTTTGTTCCCATTTGTAGTTCAAACTGGAGTATGATAAAAGAACATCGGCCAAAAACGGCTCCAAAATGGGTGATGAACGCTCGGGCATCGATAATACGCAAGTCAAAAGGCGTGTAAACACTCGATTACGGAAGCTAAGTGACTTAATGGAGTTGCTCTGGTGATATTTCTCCTCATATGCCATGACCAACTGTTGAGAGTAATTGCTGTACGAATACAGATAAAGTTGTTTCCCAGCCTCTTTATTTTCCAGCCGATCATTCTCTTCGTCAACTCCGCCGGCTAAATCTGTGGATGAATGAAAATCCGAATCCAAATATCCATGATAGAATGAGGACCAATAGGATTGCCGGTACAAATATTGCCACCACTTGTTTTCGCGCCGCGCAAAAAACTCCCAGTAGCTATAGGCAAACTGGGATTCCCTCCAAAAGTGAATGTGATTCCACCATTTAAAGTTCATTGTTGAGAAGGCGGGAGGCGATGGAGCCATGGGCGCTGTCATGATGGACGTCGATGCGACTTTTATCCAAAACTCTGATGAACTGTAGCCAGAAATGTGTTTTTGAACGTGATAATTCGTGTGTGACGACAAGCTTTGCTGGTAGCTGGACCAAGAGTTTGAGTAACTCGATGCGGTTGACCATGAATTAGAGTATGAATTGAACCAGGAGCTGGACGAATATGGCGACAATGCAGAAGTTGATGAAGAAGAAGAACTCGAGGACTCCATTTCATTTGTTCTTTCCGAATACATTTTTAATTGAAG
>JAIUND010004387.1:0-12173 GCA_034699125.1 Gisinianus flammeolus | reverse complement strand
TTCATGTTGCCCCAATTTTAAAATTCTCAATTTGCCCCCCTATTGTTCAAAATGTGTTTAATAGGCTCTCAGGAAGCCCAAAAAGCCATTTTCAAAATCTCATTTTGCCCCGAAAATGGCGCCGGCGGCCATTTTAACATCTTTTTTCTAACTCAGAACATCGATTTAGACAATTTTTTTGAAAAAATTTGCAAATTCAAAAATAGCTGGTAAACTAGATTTGTTCCCAATTAAAATACTACAAGCTGTGGCATTAAATAGGCCTTTTGTATGAATATATATACCACGGAGTTAAAATGAAGTTTTATATTTTTTAGTTTTATAACTCCGCGATGAAGCCGTAGAAATTAAAATACGAAAATATGTTTCATTCAATCAAACTCAAAACTTCAGTTTCAGGTTCACACCTTGAACATCATGACAATTGAATTTTGAAATACCAAACCCTCAAACATTTAAGCAGTTTTCTGAAACTGAAAAGGTCAAACTGGAAATAGCCTACATAGGCCTTTGGTAATTTAGAAAGATCCAAAGCTCGAAAAATTATCAAAATGGGCGATATTTTGAAAGAATTGAGTCAATAGGGTCCTGTATTTTTGGAACCAGTCAAAACATGG
The DNA here is from genome assembly GCA_034699125.1 of Gisinianus flammeolus. Lineage (NCBI taxonomy): Eukaryota > Metazoa > Arthropoda > Collembola > Symphypleona > Katiannidae > Gisinianus > Gisinianus flammeolus. The sequence continues at coordinate 11,556 of JAIUND010004387.1, read as the reverse complement.
AACTAATAAGGTATGTACTTTATGTACCTCTTCAGAAAGCTTCTTCCCAGTCTGGTCAACTGGGAAGAAAAAGAAGGGGAAAGGTGGAAAGGATAAGGACAAGGGTAAAAGTAAAGGAAGAAAACGATGAGAAACATTGTAATATTACATGTATAACAATAAAGTTGCATACATACTACGAAATAAATTGCTGTTCATGCCTGAAATACGTACAAAATCTTGTAAGTACCTATTTTTGAATTATTAATCGAAACAGTAACAAGAAAATACATTTATATACAAATACATATACGCATATATTCACATTATTCCGTTTTTTTTTCCAAGTTCCTGTTAATAGTTGGAGGTACTTAGTAAGTAGTAGTAAGTACTACTTACAATGAACAATGAACGATTGACAAAATCGTATAATATTTTATACTTAAATACGTGTAAAATTACATTGTGTAATTATTATAATTAGAAGATTGAAAAAATCAAGATGAACGAGCTAAAGACCACCAGTTATATACACAGGCCTGTTATTATACATTGCAGAAATTTCTGCAGCCAGTTCTGCTTGAAGTTCGCGACATTGTTTCGTAAGGATTTGTATTTTCGGACGGTTTTCATCAGCTTCTTTGGTGTATTGAAGTGCTCGGATTTTGGAGTCTTCAATAAGATAATCCGCCTTTTTGGCCAACTTTAAATTTTGAAGGAGGGACTCGGCAATACGGATGACATAACTGAAAGACAATTTAGTTATCAATTATTATATTAAAATGAAATGACTCATTTAAAATGAGTAGTGTCAAAAAACCACATACAAATTTTGTGATTTACGAGAAAATACCGCATCATTATCAAGTATCACTGATATCTTACCGTTTTGATTCCCGAACCAAGAGGAATTGTTTAGTTTTATTTTCATTAAACATATTGTTCAATTGATGGACACTTTTGTGAAGTTTTTCGAGCGTTTCAAGGGTGAGTGCGTCGTCATGAGATGTGAGCATCACTTCATTGGGTTTGAGTGCCTTTGTCTCATCAATTCTTTGACTTAAGAAACCTTCGAGCTATATAATAGTAAAAACAAGAAGAACAATTCTTACTATTATAATTTTAAATTTTTTGTTGTGAAAGAACAATTATTATTATTTATTTATTATTTTATCCGTGTATGGAAAATCTGTCATACTATCATACTTTCAGTATGAACAGAAACTTTTGGTTTGTACAGAGCAAATTGGGAGCAGATTTTCTGCTCCCACTTAACTCTGTAGCTCCCAGTATGAGCAGATTTTTTGTCCTGGGCAAATTTTCCATACACGATTTTATCATAACTGAATAACTATTAGTAATTTGTATCTACCTCAAGAATTTCGTTAATAAATTGCTCTCTCATATCAGAATTCTCAAGAACACTCAAAGCATCCTCATTCCGTGCAACTCCACCTTCAATTCCATCTTCCTCTAGAGTGATCCCAACAGTTTCAACATCATCTATGGAAAAATCTATCTGCCCTGTCCCAGAATCATCATCCATCGCAGCAGTATCACCCCAGTCAATGTCACCTGTTGTTGTGATGATAATGAATTGAATTTCATTACATATATATATCCTTATATTTTTGTGGACACAAGGAACTCTATTATATATAACTATAAACTACATTTGTACGTATATGTACATACCTGTTTCAAGAACGATATCATCCGACCCTCCCAAATCTCCAAAGTCAATAGCCCCTTCTTCTGTTTCATCCCCGTTTTGCTCTTGTTCTTCATCAAACGTATAATTTAATTCAGGGGCTTCAATTTTCAAAGGAGATTCCTTATGCTTGTACTCATAAGTTGTTAGATTTCCTTTATCTGTAAAAAGGAAAGGTTGCTGATAAAAACTTGCCTCTTGCCCTAATAGATACTTATACGTATAGATACAATGATAAACATAAAAGGTAAACAAATTTTGTTATTTTTTTTTTTTACCAATGACAAACAGCAAAAGTCCAAGAAATTCATCCCTTTCTTCTTTAGTAAGGGAAATATTATTCTCCAAGAATCTTCGATAGAATAATACAGCTTCCCTGATTTCTTTAGATTTTGTAGCAATTTTAAGGAAAATAGCTGGTAGTTCACGACTCATTTGATTTGTCAATTGTTTCCCAACAGCAGCAATACTTGGTGGTTTTGAATCAGGGTTATTCTGTGATTCAAATTCAAGCCCTAGTTGTGTACAATTATTATGAAATTTATCCCGATAATCTTGAGCTTGTTTTTTACAGCTAGCTTCCTTTTTGAAAGACTCTGCCTGAGCTAGTTCTAATTTGGTAATGTGACGCTTCAGGGCTGGAATTTCGTAAATGACATTTCGAGCAAGAATACTTGCACTCTCGCAAATGTACAAATGTTCCTTTTGATAACTTTTGATAACATCTTGCCAATCTTTCCTAAAAAAGAAAAGACATTGAACATTAAGATAAACATAAAACGGATTCACAATAAGTTTATTGCATTAAATATGATGAGCTGTGACTGTGTGTGATTGCTTTCTATACAGTTTATTGACTTACATACGACGGGATCCATACGATCCAAATATGTTTTTTGTGTCAGCTTCCGTCTCTTTGAGTACTTCCACAATTTTTACACAGTGATAGTAATTAATAGCTGCAAAAAAAACCATGAAATTCTCAATAATGATTTCACAATACGTATTTATACTTTGTTTATGCACTTCCTATGCTGTAAGCATAGGAAGTGCAAAGTTGTAAAAGAATAAAACTGTATAATAATTGTATGTACTAGTAAACTTACGGGAAGCTCCAGCTAGAATTTTAGCAATAGTAGCATTCTCTGGCATATCTTCAATTGCAGAATTAATCTTTTGCCGAATACTTGCGATTTTATCTGGCCATTCTTTACTACAATGATGACGACTAATGAGCCAGTCTAAGAGACGATTGGCATGAATGTCAATGGGAATAGATGCAGGATCAGCCTATAGAAAGAACAACAAGAGAATAAAATTTATAAAATACACAAAAATATAGATTTGGAATCAAAATCATCTTGATTTACAATGTCAATTTGACATTTCTATTTTTGCAAAAATCCCATGTAAATAAGTATTTACATTTACAACAATTTACATTCAGAAAAACTACTACTATACTATACTTCGATGTCATTAAACTTACCATAATAATGATAGAGATGTTGTTGTCTAGAATATCTCACTCCATTCAATTACCGAAAAACAAGACCCAAATAGTAAAGTGTGAAATTAAAATATTTTTTCTTGTAAACAGTAAAAATTAATCGCAAAAATCCATATGGATTTAATGTTTTAAATGTAGACTTCTCCGCCAATTGAAAGGGCACGAGCCAATGAAAAACGATGGTGTCTGTATATAGCCGTAAAGTGCATGTGTTGGTTGGAATTGGAATCTACTTGAGCGACAGAAACGTATAATAAATAATAAATAAATAATTTTATGTTATTATATTTAACAAACTAACGAGACTGTGTGTTGTGTGTATATTATTATTATTTAGCACATTGTCCAGTTTATATATTGTGGTTTTTTTTCTCCAGTTTTAGTGTGTATAGGTAATAACTGAAACAATTAATCATTAATGTAATTTAGGCTCCGTGGCAGTTATTCGCAAGTGTATAGTAAAAAATATATAGTATGTACCCTCAAAGTTGCCTCGACCGTCAGTTAGAAATTTTAAAATATATAAAGCTATAGCAATTAGTCTTGCCCAACTAAAGTGTGTACAATATATTTTTCTTTACTACTACACTCCTACTGAAATCATTAATATAAAAGTGAATTCAATTAAAAATATATATAGTTTACCGTGTCAAAAAAATCTCTCAGGGTCATCATGCCATGTTATTATCATTAGGTATTTTTTCAAATCATCGTGCCCATGTAACAAGTTAATTTCCTTAGACCAACTCTACATACAGGTAATGTAATATTTATTTTTCATTAGTATTATCAATTACGCATATTCTTTTATGCTAGTAGTGTTGTATAGTGAATTATATATATACATATATTCTGTATAGGATGAAAGGAAATAAGTATGCATTCTTTGTGTGTAGATATCATAAGTACATGTTCATTTTCAAGTTTGGCTTTATAATTTACAACAAGGAAGTATAATTATATTACGCGGTTTTGAACATTTTTTGACCTGCTTCCCTTCCCCTAAACTAGTTACGTAATATATACTTTATTATAATCTCCTTATAAATGATAAACTGCCACACGACGACTATCGAAAGTTATTCTCGTCTTAGTCGTCTTTGTGTATGTAAACGAGAGTGAGGATAGAGAAAAAAGGAAGTGACATGTAAATGATCGCGCCAAGTTCAAGTGTACCATGTTGAACTTGTATTAACTCAAGGTGTTAAATAAGTTCAGTTGTGCATTGTTGTTTGATACACTATATTTGAGGATGTATATAGTCGACAGAGAGAGAAACAAGGGATTAAGCGATAACGACTCTCGATTATTTAAATATATACGTATGTAGTTCCAAACTGAGTTAGTACTACTCTATAGTCGTCGTAATGATAGGTCTTTAGTGAAATTTAATATACATACTTACATTAAACATAAGGGGGATGTATTTAAGTAAGAAATAAATTTAAATTTTTTTGTTTCTTTGTTTGTTTATTTGATTTCAAACAGAGTTACAGTCCAGACCTTACAAATGGTAAGGGACTGCAAATGGATCCTGGAAAAGATGGACAAAATCGAATGCGTCTCCTTTATTATGGAGATGTCTCCCTCAGTAATAATAATAATAACAATGGGAATAATAATGGATCATCAAATGGTTTGACGCTGGACGGTCAGGGAGGAAATAAATATAATAATAATAACAACAATGTAGGAGCTGGTCGGCGTGGACTAAATCCACAAGCACCAAATTTTACACTTCAACAGCAACAACAACCATCACCTATACAATCCCATTATTCAACTCCACCAGGATTGCCTACACCAAGTAATGCTCCGCAATATTTTGATTATTCTTCTCTTCCACCACCAGGATTTTTCTATCCACCACCTCCTGCCAACTCTGTTGCAACTCAACAACAACAGCAACAGAATCTGTATGGAATTCCACAATTTGGAACTCAAGGTCATCAAGCTTCGTCTTCACCCATGTACTCAATGCATCAACAACAACAGCAGCAGCAGTATTCTCCGTATCATCAATTATACTCGTATGTTCCACCTCCAAATCATCAGGAATCATCGAATATGAATACTAATGTAAATTCTAGTAATGACAAAATGTGTTCAGAGCAAATGGAAGATTACGATTTAAGTCAAAGATTGAATATGTTGTTGACAAGTAAAGGGGGTGGAGGGAATATTTCTGCAGATAGTTTAAATAATATAGGACTGGGAGGATTTATATCAACAACAAAGAAATTACCCTCTTCCTCTCTACCAGTGATTGACCCAATGATTGAAAATATTGTTGGCTCCATGAGTATGTCTACGAATGGAACTTATACACATTTCGGACCAAGTGTAGCAATGACAACAAGTCCTGTGAGTAGCGTCGCCCATGTAAAACCTAGTGAAGCAAATTGTAAAGTAAAGTCCAGCTCTAGTGTTCAAGGAGCAGCAGTGTCAAGGAAAATGTCACCGTCTTTTTTACCTTTTATACCGTCGTCGCCTATTAGTTCGAATATAGGAATTATATCTCATGATATCATGAACGTTGTTCAGCAACAGAGTGGGAATAAAGAAAAGATGGGGATTGTCCATCCTCGTGTGATTGTACTTGAAAAAGAAAATCAGAGTCAAGCAGGAGGAGAAAAGTCTTTGATTCCAATTCAGCAGAGGGCTATTACTCCAAAAGATAGTCAGACTACAGATTCTAGACCACAAACACCAGGGGTACGTTTTAATATTTGAATTTTATATCGTTTTAGTATAATTTTGATTATGTGTTGGCGTAAGTTTTCTAAATAATAATTAATAATTAATCTTTCTCCTTTTTTTTGTATCTTCTCAGAAATTATCCTACTCTGAAGTTTTGACAAAAAATGAACTAAAACAACAAGGAATTCAAAATTCTTCCTTTCAAAAAGTATCAACATCAGCTCCTTCTTCAAATTCTCCATCACCAGGACCGATTTCAACTTCAACAATTCTATCCTCTGCCTACCGAATGCTTGATAATGGCCAACTCATTCCTACAGGACAAACTACTCGACGAACTTCTGTTCACAATTTACATCTACAAGGAGATTTCCTTTCGAGTAATACCAACATGAGTATTTCACCTTCAAACTCATCATCATCCAGCCCCGTGACAAAACCCAAGTTACCATCAAATTCAACCAATAATTCTAATAGTAGTATTTTCACTGCCAGTGTTAAAAACAAAGGGAAAGAAAATAATTCAGCATCCAATTCCAATCCATCATCAAAATCATCTACACCGAACGTGACAACTAAAACTACACCGAACGTGACCCCGACTCATGTCGGTAATGGGGGATCCACTCAACATCAAGGCTCTGCTGGAAAGTCTTCTGGGAAAAGTGGTGATCGAAAAGTTTTGAGTTCAAATATTCTCAACGGATCAACAACGTCTAGTTCAACTGCGGGCATGAATAGTTTGACGAGTTCTGGAAAACATTCTAGTTCAAATCAAAAAGGAATTGCGAACAACGGGAAAAATAGTAGTAGTAATAATAATAATAACAAGACATTTCAATTTGAGTTTGATGTGGAGGATCTTGATGAAATTCATAGTAATAATAAATCATCATCATCATCGTCGTCGTCGGGGAAAAGGGGAAGTGGAAGTGGGGTTAGTAGTAGTTATTCGAATGGTTGTGGGAAGCCGACAAGTAGTAAAGTGTATAGCGGTGTAAATGGCGTTTCTTCTTCTTCCGTCTCGACAAATTTGGAGAAAAAGACTGCCGGAAGTTCTTCGAGCTTGACGGGAAATACTGGATCTGGTTCTGGGCAGGGAAGTCTTTCTTCAAATCTGAGAAGAAATCGGGAAAAACCTGAAAAGGGTCGAAGCCGGAAATTAGGTAAATAATTATAATTTATATTAATTACATTATAGAATGTGTAAATAATTGTATTGTTTATTATGTCGAGTTAATCTGTATTCGTAATATTTGAAAATCTCCTGAGACTGACAATGTGAATGGGTCTTTTTGTAAAGCGTTTTTTTATGTTTTGCGAAAGCTGAGAAGTTATAATAGGAGGGCAAATTTTTCACAGTACATTTGTTTGATTTATTGGCAATGTGTAGCAATGAGAGCAAGAACACACTGCAAAAGGAAATCTCGCGAAGTAGTTTTATAGCAATGAATGCCCCGGTTTATATTACATGATTAGCGGAAGTAAGTGCATGCTACTCTTGATGACTAGAATATTCAACGATTATTATAAGTACGATATGTCTGAAATTACAGTTGATCTTGATACTCTGTGGTTGTTTCAGTTTTGATAAAGTTTTGAGACATTCCGAATTTCACCAGTCTGGCTTTTTTTGCATTTTGAATGCAGTAGAAAGAACTTACTTGCACACAGCAGCAAGTATTATATATATATTTAATATATGTATACATTATATATGCATGAGCACTGCAGTCATTTCACAGGAAGAAATAATGAGCGTGTAACACGTCAAGTTGTGAGGATTGAGTTGCACGAAACTTTTTTTATACGTAAGACATTTTGTGCCTCCTTTTAGGAATTGTCGAAATGTTTGTTGAACTATTTAGATTTAGAGTCTAAAATTTAGACTATTTCCTCCTTAATTAAACTGAATTTGTGCTTGCTACTCTACAACTCTGATTTATTAATTTAATTTTTGTATTTACATATTTATTTATATTTATATTTATATTATGGTATTGCTAAATGTTAAAGGGTCCATCCTAATGCTGGCTGTATCTTTCAATGATATTTTCAGTTTCGCTTTTGGACAAAATCAAATTAAATGCAAGTAGGTTTGAATGAATTTTTACTTTAATGTAAAAAGTTTAGTATCCTGCTTGATTTACAGTGTCAACACTTTAAAAAAATGATGCATAATAATGAGATTGTAGGCAAAAACAAGACGATTAATATGGTTCACATAGTTGTTTTCATTTTATGATTGTGTATAGTTTTTATATCCCGTCGTGTAATGTTGTATTTACTCTTATTATTATTATTATTGGTGTTTATAGATCGGAACTGTATGGTTCGACGTGTTCGACTTTGGACAACAATTTGGTTTGGTCATTTGATCTCAGCCCTGAATTGGTTATGGAGTTTGGTAGTCAACGTGGGTACTCTCTCATGCTCCTTGGCTTTTACGCTGTAAGACACCTCTATTGATATTATTTATGTCGTATTTGAACTTTATTGATAATCCATTTGCCCCGAAACATAAACATCACTCTACTACAATATTGTCATGATATTAATGAAATTATAAGAAATGTTGGACTGGTGATAGAACTAGAGCTAGTGGTGATAAAATACATATTATAGGCCGTGTCGAATTACTCACTATTTTAGTGATTCAAAAATTAACTTTAAGATTTTGTGTGTCCTGTAATTCATACAAACTAAAGCTTCAGAGGTGTAAAGTTTTTAGATCACAGTTTGTTTTGAAATAAAATAAGTATAGTCTTTGACACGTAGGCAGTCAGGCACGTATCACTAATAACGTTCTAGATCAGAGGAGTTTGATTTAAGGGTTGATTTATGACATGCAAGATTCGTGAGTATTGCGAATTTATCTTAAGTGTCAAATAGCAAAATAAAAGAAAAGACATCGTCCCAGTAGTTAAAATGCAAGGACAATTGAAGTTATAAACATTTTGCGATCTAATCGAGTAATCACTCATATGTAAAACACTCATGTTAGAACAGCTATTATTTAGTAAATAAGTAATATTTGGTATATTTAAGAATATTTAATTTTGGAAAATACTGCTACACGTTTTCCAATTTGTTATTTGTATGGTAACATGAAGATGGAAATGATTTCAATATTTGATTTAAACAATTTAATTACATATATGCGTACATACAGGTTAGAAGATTTGTACTCATGGTCGAGATCAAATGGAATTCCCTCAATACGGATGCAAGTAGAAGATTGGAAAAGAAGAGTGGGGAACTTGTGGCATAAAATTAAATTGAAAACGGGAATACCTTGGAAAAGTCGAAGCGATGGAGCTGGAGATAATTCTGAAGAGAACTCAAGTTCAAGTTTCACTGGTTTTGGACAACGGGGTAAAACGGACGAAATCTTAGCAATTATGGGACCTGAACGAAATATTCTACTTCCTCATTCTGGAGAAGAAGCACTCAAGAGACTGCTTAGTGTAAAAGGTCAAGATCCTTATAGGTAAAAAGTTTGTTTGTTTTTTGTTGATTGAAAAGTAATTTGTGAGCGGGTCCATCCTAATGCTGACTATGTCTTTCAGTGGCATTTTCAGTTTCGCTTTTGGACGAGATTAAATTAAATTATAGTAGTCTATAACGAACTTTTTTATTTGTAAAATGTTTACGGTGCTACTTGTTTTACAAAAATTATCACCAAAATAAAGGAAATGTTGCCATTCAGCAAGTATGCCTAATGTGACAAATGTTTGTTTTTTCTCAATAGCATTTTGGGCATTCGAAGTGACAGCTCAGACGATACGATTAGACGCTACTATAAGAAGCAGGTATTTGAAAAATAGATAAAAATTATATACATGTACCTATGTATATCATTTTGTTTTTCTTCTTTCTTTAAAAAAAACAATACTTTAGTTTTTGAACCAAAAAAGTTAAGAATTTAACGGTAATTGAACATTGTATAAATAAAACAGGCTGTGCTCGTTCATCCAGACAAGAATGTAGTTCCCGGAGCAGAAGAGGCATTTAAGATACTAGCTCGAGCTTTTGAGCTTGTTGGAGAACCAGCCAAAAGATACGAATATCACAGACAACTCCTCGAAGCCCACGAGAAGGAGCGAGTATTTGGTGAGATTGGAAATCTTTTGGAACAACTTCGCAAGAAAATGGAATCTGTTACTAATACTATCAGGTATGTCTATTAGTCATAATAGTCAATTTGTAGGTAATTAGTTTTTTTTGTTGTTGATAAAAATGGAAAAGTAATTTGTGCGCGGGTCCATCCTAATGCTGACTATGTCTTTCAGTGACATTTTCAGTTTCGCTTTTGGACGAGATTAAATTAAATTATAGTAGCCTATAACGAACATGTTTTATTTGTAAAATGTTTACGGTGCTACTTGTTTTACATCAACTCTTAAAAATAAAGCAAACGTGGCAAGTCTAACTTCAATTGTACAAGAAGCAAGTCAATATCGTGATTAATCCATTTTTTATTTTGTAACGATTGTAGATGTACCAAGTGTAACTCTCGTCATAAGAAAGTCAAAACGGACCGTCCTTTATTTGCTGCACGTTTTTGTGCCCAGTGTCGAATTAACCATGCGGCGAGGGAAGGTGATCTATGGGCAGAAAAGAAAGGACTGTTTGGACTCTCTTGGTCTTACTATGCTTGTATGGAAACATCTGTTTGGGAAGTGAACGAATGGGCTAGTTGTCAAAAGTAAGCGAGACTTGAAAAAAAAACCTTTTTTTTAATAATCAGTCGTATGAAAATGTATCGTGTCACTGTATACATGGCTCGAGTTTATTATTATTATTATTATTATTATTGCAGGAAAAACCTTAAGCATTTATTACCAGATTCGCACACTGTCATGTATCGACTCATTGCTGGTGGAAATGGGGGTGGAAATTCTAAATCTAGTACTAGTAAAAACAGTGGTTCAAAACAGCAACAACCATCAACGACTGAAAACCCGCAACAACCCGGTAATTTTGATAATTTCGAATCAAACCCGAATTCTAATCCAAGCCAAGCACCTTTTGAAGACCTTTTGGATCCGGAAATGGAAGATTGGATTACAAATTTGACGTCTGGTGGGACTCATAGTTCAAATCCTAATACAAAAAGTAATCAAACAAATTCTTCCGCCACTGTGAACAGTCCAAATCCTGGTACTAATTTCAATAGTTCAACGGTTGGGGGTAGTGGAAGTCTTGGTGGTAGTGGTGGTCTTGGTAATAGTGGAAATTCTACTACAACGCGTCGTCGGGGCAAAGTTAAGCGCAAGTAGTTTATACTTATTATTATTATACGTACTACACATTGTACACTCTAGCATTTACTTCTACTAATTTAATATTATTATTAATTATTATTATTACTCTGTCGTCACTAGTTCTATATTATAAATTTGATACTTATATCCTGAAAGATTTTAAAGAATTATATTACGGAAAACAATCTACAATGCCGCTAGACTCTATAATATCATGAAAAAAAAATGAATTTGAATTTTGGTATTTCTATATTATTAATTATCTAACCTATATATATATTGCATTGTTTGTTTGTCTGTTTGTCTGTTTGCTAGTCACGCGATTGTGAGAGAACAGTATGACCTAGAGTCTTGATTCTTTTTTTGTTTAAAAGCATAAAATCCGGGGA
>JAIUND010004386.1:0-12182 GCA_034699125.1 Gisinianus flammeolus | reverse complement strand
AGGAACAATCCCACAAAGTTTCATGAAAATCGCACAGAAAGGCTTTTTCTTCCCTGAGTGTCCCATGTCCTTTGAAATGAACGCACCTTGACCTATGAAAAACACAGAAAAGACGAGGACAAAACCCGGGAAATTCATTTTCAAAATATTCAAATTCGAATATTTTAACAGTTGAAAGGCAAAAGAGAACCGCAGATGTCAAGTTTTATCCTCACAATTTTGAGAGCTCCACAGGAAGGAAAATGAAACGGAATTTAAACTCGGAATTTCTCAGGTGAGAGAAAATCCATGAACGTCGCGTCGACGACGACAGTCTTGTATAATTCTTTTGGTAATTCTTTGGGAATCGATTCCAGAATTAGGTATTACTAAGAATTGCCTAGAATTAGAATTACCAAAAGCACATCGATAGGAAGAATTACTTAGGAATTGGAATTATACCAAAAAAATTTCAAAAAGAATTGGCTATATAGTAGTTGGAATTACCAAAAAAAGAATTACCCCAAAGGCTTGGGAAAAAGAATTGGGGAATTACCCCTATTTTTTGAATTTTTCAATGGGTAAATTTTTAAATTTTGGAATTAGAATTGAAATTAGGATTACAAAAAGTATTACTAAGGAATTAGGAGTACCAAAAGAGCGGCAGAAGGAATTAGTAAGGAATTCGAACTATAGCAAAAAGAATTTCAAAAAGAATTACCCAGAATTAGGATTACCAAAATGTGGAATTATACAACACTGGGCAACGATCTGCATTCTGCAATGCCAGAGGGAAAACGTTGGGAATTTCCAGTAATAAAAAAGCAAGGACATTTTATGAGGAGCAATTTGAGATTTTCTGATAAAAGGTGAAAGGGGTGATGAAAATATATAAAAAGGTAAAAATACATTGATTGTGTGTGTTTTGCCGTATAGTGGAAATTCAATCGATTCACCTGCATTTTTTCTCCCCGCGGGAAAATTACAATTAATTTAAATAATTAAATATATACATCATTTCATTTAGTTTCTCATTGACATTTTTCCAGTGCCACGTCAACAAGTCAAAAATGTATGTGTGTGCAGCGTCATTTGGATCGAGTTGGTGCATTTCTTACAAGATGTATTCTTGAAGCTGTGCATTTCATTTCATTTTGTTTCTCTCTATATATTGCGAGGACCTTGAAAGTAAATTCAAAGTACTTAACGCCATTTCAATTGTTACAGAGTTCCTTTGTTCCACATTTTTTTCACGGTTCGAACTATATACGACACTTGACTATATTTCCTATAACACTCATCTTTTTTAGTCAAATAATTTAACTCAAGCTGCGTGTACACAATTATATATACATTCGAATTGAAAAATCATTCCTCTTGTGCTTAAAAATGCTAAGGAAATCCATGGTTTTGGCCGTTTTGCCAGTCGTCTTGATGACGATCATTTCCGTCTCATCAGTCTCACCACCAGTCAAGGTAATATTCAAGCGGGATGATTTGAAGAAAAGCTATATATATATTCGTTCCCATATTTCCGTCACATTTTTGTATTACTTTTTATATAAATATGGCTGTATAAAACTTTTGTGCATATTTTTTTAATTTTTTTTATTTACACACAGGGTGGTCGGCGGATTGGGACGCTGGGTGGGATTTCGGAGGATGCGTTTATCGCGAATGCGAAAGTGAAGGAGTTGATAGGCAAATTGACGACGGAAATTTACAGGTTGGCGTGTGAGAATCTTGGGATTTCTGCCGAGGAGGAGGATTGTCAAAAGCGGGATGGAATCCGAACCATCTCCTTCAAGAAACAAATCGTGGCGGGGACCAATTATTTCGTTAAAGTCAAGATCTGGGGCGTTTATTGGCATGTCAAAGTGTTCCATCAACCCTGGTCCAATACCTTAGCCGTCACCAATATTGAAGGGCCCAAAGATCGCAAGGATGAAATTGAATTCTTTTAAATCCTATATATGAAAATACAAACAAAAAAACTCTCGATCGCTTTTGGTTTCTGTTATTTTGTGTGGACAGTGTTTTTTTCCATGACTATATATAGACATAAAAGAACAAAAAAACCTTGAATTTTTGATATACCAAAACATTCCAGAGAGTTTGATTTCAAACAATACAAAAACAAACATTGGAAAAATAAAAGCAAAATTCCAATACCTTTCTCATTGGTCACGTCAAATTAGAAATCTTTAACTCGTCAATTTAATTGTCATATAATTAAATATTCTCGCATGACAATGAACATTTAAAATTTAATGACTTGATTCACTTGAAGAAATTTGCACACATTTGGAATTCGAACATGGAAATTAATATTTAATGTCGTCATAAGTATATGTATTTCATATTTCTATATATAACCATTTGTACATGTTCAAAATCCTTTTTTTCATTTGATTTAAAACTCGCGGGAAATCCTTAAATTATTATTTACTTTTTTTTATTAGAGAGTTTGGTAACTTACGATTTCATGAAATCGTAAGCAAAATCGTAAGCCGATGGGAGTGGCTTAACAAAAGATTGGCGGCGGCAAAGGAAAACTCACGAAATGAGTTTGATGGTAAAATTTTTGGCAATTCAGAATCGCGCAGGATTTAGATGTACAGTGTAAATTGGGTTTTTTAATTTTGCCGCTCGAACTTCTCCCGCAAAATTTTCCTCGCGATTCCCGTCGTCAATTCTGCATTTCTGACGAACCAAATCGTGAGCCAAGCCACGCAAAACGTTGACGTCAGAACCCAAATTCTTACGATTTTTGCATACGATTTCGGGAAATCGTAAGTTACCAAACTCTCTATTAATTCATTTGAACCATAAAACATTTTCTCAGAAATCCCGTCATTCTTTTATAAGCCAAATTAAAATAATTTAAATTCCTCCTTTTCGTGTGTGAGGCTGAATCATGAAAAATTGAGCGGGTTTTCTGACAATCTTTTATATGTGCGGTTGAAATGAATTAATAAAAAAAAATAATAAATAATATGGATTTCCCGCGAGTTTTAAATCAAATGGAAAAGGATTTTGTAATGCAAATAATTATATTTGGGAAACACAGCTATATATATAGAGAAAAACATGAAATGTTTTTAATGAGCATCTCGGTGTGCATTTAATTAATATTAATTAACATTCAAACTGCACATGATAAAAAGGGGGTTACAATAAATAAGTTTTTGTTTGTATAGTTTTGTTTGGTGGTGACATAGTGACTATTTTTTTCACTTTCACTGGTAAACGTTTTGGTAAAAGCTCAATTTCACGTGTACATTTCACGTAATTTAAAGTATTTCACTTAAATTATTGTCTTTTGTGTTTTGATGATTTGATTTCACTTCATTTATGCACGCGCCGCAAATACTGCTCCTCCGGATCTCGATGATATTGCTAAAGAGAAAGAAAAACCATATAGAAAACCCGGTAAATTCAAAATTCAAAATCTATGATAGAGCCTGTGGATTTTAGACAGATGTACTATAAAAGGAAAAAAAAAACGGACGAACCGAAGCTTGTTGTGAGTAAATCGAGTTTTCTTGACTGGATTTCTCTTGAACCGGCGGTTGATAATTGCCGCAAGTGGGGAAATGTGGTGGAGCCCTTGGGATCTCATTGGGATTCCCGACTTGGAAAATGAGGGCCATCCCCCGCTCCGCATGGAACTCTACATGACAATGGAAGAACCAAAAACCCGGGTTGTTGGCCCGAAATCGGAGGATCGTATATCCACCGTCTGGGACGTAAACCGTGTCCTTTATCGGGGCCTTCGATCTCCGTCTGTGAATTAACCCCTTTTGACACAATTCACAACAAGAAAAAGTTCAATTCAATTCAATTAATTTCAAAATTCAAAACTCCCGCCATTTGAATTATACGATAGAGATATTAATTAAATGGGAAAGAACTCGCGCGCGCGTATATACATACTTGTTCATCAAATTCCCGGATGATCCCAGGCGTTGTTTCATTCCCCAATCGCTCCAGAGCCACCACGCGGAAGGAATGCCCGTGCAAATGAAAGGGATGCGCCGCATCGAAACGAACTCCCCTATATACAAATAATTACAGTTATTTAATTAACATATATATGTAAGGATTTAAATTTTGAATTGCGGGAATTTCAAATATTCGGAATTCCAAAAAATTATATATATACATGTCGATGAGGACGAGCTCCACGATGGAATTGAGCCGGACATTGAGCCAATGCGTGCACTTGCAATGCTCCTTGGTGCAGTCGATCCCACGCGCCCTTTTCGACGCGTAATTACAGCGATCCAGGGTATTGATCGTGTCCGGTTGGATTAAGGGTGGGGAGAGGGGGGCCTTATGTGAAATGAAATTAATTTGAGGGAGATAATGAAGGACGCGAGACATTTTCTCTTCCAACCATTTCCTTCGTGGGCTCATCAGCCCCCTGCCGCCAAAATTCGCGTTCTGGACCGGATTAAAATCGTAATTGAGGTAGAATTGATGGTCCGCATGTTCTTGCTCAATGATTTCCGGATCATCGTCGACGAGAGATGAGAGTTCAGAGACGGCCATGGACTCCCCGGGAATCCCCGGTGCTTCATTGACCGGGTTCAATAGCTAAATTGCACACACAGACGGACAAACATACAAATTTGGGATTTGGACATTATAGAAATGATGTGAATTTTTTAAAATTGATTTCGGCACTCCTCTTTATTAATGAGTACATATTTTTATTTAGTTGACTTGAGAGAACGGAGAATGTCTATTCGAGAGATTGTAATCAGTCATTTGATCGACCAAATCGGGCGCCAAAATTGAGAAAACGAGCGAATACAAAATTTGAATTTTCACTGCTTAGCTCAGTGTTGTACAATTCCACGTTTTGGTAATCCTAATTCTAGGTAATTCTTTTTGAAATTCTTTTTGCTAATTCCAATTCCTGTCTGCCGCTCTTTTGGTAACCTCATTCCTTAGTAATTATTTTAGGTAATACTTTGTTGGTAATGGTAATTCCAACATTTCAAAATTTCCCCCTTGAAATTGTCAAAAAATAGGGCTAATACACAATTCCTTTTGCCACAATCCTTTGGGGTAATTCTTGATTTGGTAATTCCAATTCCTGAACCAATTCTTTTTGGAAATTATTAGATAATTCCAATTCCTTAGTAATTCTTCCTATACAGATGATGCTTTTGGTAATTCTATAATTCTATAGGTAATTCTTACAATTAGTAATACCAAATTCTGGAATCGATTCCAAGAGAATTACTAAAAGAATTATACAAGACTGATTTAGCTCTCGGTTTGAGGGACTTTGGGGAAACGTATTTTATGCGTAAAATATGTATGTAAAAATGGCAATATGGCGGGTTTATAATTTGAATTGTGATTGTAAAATGTTTACCAATCCGGACGCGGAAGGTCCCGCCTCGGCCCAATTCCTCACGGTGTAGGTTGGGAGCGTCCCCGTCGGCATTTCGTCATAGTTGAGAGCCGCCAGTTGATACGTTTGAGTTTCATTACAGTCGAGGAGTCCACGGAATTTCATCCAGTAACTGCCCGGGAGTTGATCCCCCTTCACCACCACATCATAGCGCTCCCCCGAGTGAATGACAAGGCTCTGCACCGTCACGGGAGTGACGTCAGAGGCATCCGAGGCGATCACCATCAGCGGATGATGATCGATCGAGAATTCAATTGGACACAAAGTAATGCCATTACTCATGAGGCGAAAGCGGTAGGAGGAGCCGCGAATGATGCGGAGCTCGTGTATCGGCACGAACGGCTTCCTTCTACTCTTCAATGTCTATATAGAATGGAAAAACCCGGCAACATTCAAATTTCAAATCATGTCAAATGTCACGTCACAAATTTTAAATTTCCCTCGGAAATTTCAAATGTCCAGAGTTCAGCTAATAAATATTAAGATTGTGTTTTGTATATCGTCTGTTAAGTTCACAAACGAACGATAATTATTTTCCTTAATTTCGTTGACCTGATGCTCCAAAGGTCAAACGGCTGGAGATGGAGCTTTGGGTCCTGTAACATTATTGTCTGCCATGACCTTTTCTGTCACCCTGAATTTTTTCACAATTTTACCCACAAAGACGGACGCAGTCGTATTAGCATTTCCGCAAATTAAGGAACATCGTTATAGTTCATTTGTGAACTTAACAGACGATATGTATATTTGTATTTGGATTTGTATGGGGGAATAATATGTGCATTATTTCATGAACTACTCACATCCCGCGGGAGGAAGTCCTCAAAGAATCTCCTTGGAAAGCCGCGACCATTGACTAAAATCCCGGCGGCGTACTCTCGCGTCGTCGTCACGAAACTCCGGAGATGACCCGCCAAAGCCAAATTGGGAAGCCAATCCATGACGATGATTTCATGTTCGGGCAGGTCGAAATCATAGAGTGACGCTTGTTCATCCAACTCCGAGTCTTTCCTCACCACCAAAGTCCCAAAAATCCCATCCGCCCTTTGAAGTCCATTGTGGGAGTGCCAAAAATATGTACCAGCCTTGTCCGCCTCGAATTGATAGCGGAATGTGGCCCCTTGAGCAATCGGACACTGATTGCGCGCGTTCGTTCAAATATACAATGCAATGGAAATTCAAATTCAAATTCAAAAAATTAAACCTTATACATTGACCATTTATTCCCGCTCAATTCAAATACTGTCGTCATTACTGTTATTATTATTATTAGAGAGTTTGGTAAATCCGTCGTAAAAAGGAAATGGTAAATATTTTGGTGGGAATTTTTAAAATTCCAAGTTAACATAACCAACGAATTTAAAAATTCCCACCAAAATATTTACCATTTCCTTTTTATCTGTACGACGGGTTTACCAAACTCTCTATTATTATTATTATGATGATATTACTTGAGTTATCCCGGGCACCCCGTCCGACCATGGGGTCTTGCGTTGATGAATCCCGTGCCAATGAACAGTCGTCCCTTGACCTACAAGCTCATTAACAACATCCACCACAATCGTGTCCCCTTCACACACCTAAAATATAGACATATATCCAATATCCAAGTCAGTACAACCACACATTTTTATTTTATTTTATAAAGATCCCTCAATGTCAGGGTTAGGTTCCTTAAGCTCAAGGTCAGGTCAGGAATCTATCTGTAGGGTCAAATTATGTGGGCTCACGCGAATTGAAGGGCCCGGAAGGATTTTATTAACGACGGCCACAGCTCTTTGACGTCCATCCAACGCCAAACAGCCCTTCCGTAGACAATCTGAAGGGACATTGGGGCAATCGAAGCAATGTGGGGTCATCGTGTAGTAATTACCCAAGGTGAAATTAAAACTGCATGTGAGGCGGGTTTGAGGGTCCGACGAGCAACGACGATAGCAGGAATGATAGTCCGCCGTCGACTGATACAATTCCGGGTGGTCCTGTTGGAATTTCAATGGATGTTGTTGTTGTTGCACTTGGGATGATTGCGAGTGGGATTGCGATTGTGATTGTCCGGGAAATTCAAAGTCAATTTGATTTAGATTTTGATTGGCATTGGGATTGGGATTGTGCTCCCCGTGATTTGAAATGTGAACGTGCGGACGGAATCCGCCGGGACTGACAATGAGTGGACTTGTGATGGGGAGGTCGGGCACTTGATACACCTCGGATTTCTGCACCTCAATCGTGTTCAAATTGAGTGAGGCCTCACTATCATAATGACTCGTCGTCATATCCGGAATGTCCTGATATGAACCGCTCGAATAGACATCCGGTGCATTTATGGGCGGTGGTTTTTCGTAGGGCAGAGCCGTCTCTTCCCCAAATGGAAATGAATGCCCAAAGGATTGGGCTGCTGGAGATTGTGATGCGGATTGTGGAGGAAATGATGATGATGATGATGACGGTTGATCGTAGTCATACGAGTGCTGCGGGACGGAATGTGCATGGGAAAGTGGACGATGTCGGTGGGATTTTCCCGGGAATCCCGGGCGGGCCTTTGAAGTTGGCCAAGGTCGCTTGGATTTTTGTTTATGTTTGGGGGCGAAAGTCCCGAGGAAATTGTTCCATTTGCTTTTCCCATGGTGTCCGATGGGTCGGGAACCACCACTACCAACACCACCACCGCCAGCTCCTGGCCATAAAGAGGAGGATGAAGAGGAGGAGGAGAGCAGTCCATCACTCCGGTCATTCGTCGGGGTCAATTGAGATTGAGATTGCAATTGCAATTGGGAATTTGAATTGAATTGAAGGGGATTCTGCTGAGTACCGTAATCCAGCTGATAATAGCTGTCACGTGCGTATTCCCGCGGGAGATCATGGCCATAACCCCGATTTCGATCCCGACCACGACCACCACGTAAACTAGAGTGAAGCTTCACTGGGGACTCATTTCCACTATAACTTTGAAGATGAGATTGCAAATGCGAATGCGAATGCGACAGGGAATGCGAATGCGATCTTGGATCGTTATTATTATTATTATTATTGTTCCAATTGGGGGAATATGAATCAAACTCCTCTGGATATTGCGCCGACGCACTCGAGGAATTCACTATAACAATAAATAACAACACAAGAAGAGAAGAAGAGGAGAAAGTCCTGGAAATGGGCAGCTCCATCACACCCGCCATCGCCATCCTCATATTTCACTCACTTTGAATCCGATCGATAGTTTTTTTTGGTGCACTTCACTTTAATTTCCACACATTCATATGAATATTCACATCAATGTTCAAACAAACAGTTTAATGTAATGTCAAAATTAGGCTTGAAGAGATAGATTTCCTTTGTTTTGTTTTGTTTTATGGGCAATTGGGATGAGGATGATTGCGGATTGCGGATTGGGCGTGGGGAATGATAACTCAATAAATAATTAAGAGGGATTAACGTGAGTATTGAGGTTGAGGAATTGTGTGAAGTGAAGACGCGAACGGATTGAGCTTCATTAATCGACTGATCACAAGTCAAGTCAAGTGAAGACCAAAAGACCAAGACCAAGACGGAAGCAACGAGCGATGGATGGAAAGTCAAAGTCAAAGCCACACAATCAAAGGAAGAAACTCTCTGTGTTCATTGATATTATTTGATATACATTTTTTGACTGGTTTTTTGGGTGCCTCTGGGAGCTTCTGATATGGCTTATATATTCTATACGTAGCATATAGTTGCGTTGTGTTGTGTTGCGTTGCATCTTCCCTTGCATACAAATTACACACACTTGACAAACAAGAAACGAGGTAAAACTGAACAAGCTCCAAATCCCAAAGCCCAAATCGCAAATCGTAATGCGAATGTGAATGTGAAAGTAATCATATATCAATTGAGAAATAAACAAGAGAATAAAGAAGAGAAGATTTGTGTGTGTGTGTGAGGAAGGGAAAAACAAAACAATGTTGGGGATGAAATGGCAAATTGCTTGGTTGAATTGCTTATTGAGTCACCCGCACTGTGCAATGCACTGGCTCTTCTTCTTTTGGTTCTTGCTTTGGCTCTGTGGCAAAAGGATTTAATATGTGGACAACGACGAGGACGACTCTCGTTCTCAATCAAAACCAGACCTCTTCATCGTTGTCAATCACAATATCACAAACCTGCCTTGCCTCGCCTCTCCGTTTACTTCGATTGTTTATACCTATATACGTGATTCAATCTGTGATGATTCCATATAGGTACATATATATGATTCTGCATGGGATTCTGGGATTCTGTGTGGTGTGCAGAGCTCAAACTTGTTCTTGTTTTACGAGGAGTCCACATTCAAACTAAATCACACACACACACACGGCACGACGTTTGCATTTGGTCGAGTTTCGAGTTTCAAGTTTCCCCTCTGTTTTTTTGTCTCTTCTCGTCTCTTATATATTGTGGTGCCACTGTATTGCTTTTTGCCTTTGACTTGGGGGGAATTATAATATATACGTACATACATATGTGTTTGTTTTATTAATAACGAAGGACGATGGATGGATCATAAAATCCAATTCAAGTTTCATCTGCAATTTCCCACCTTCAATCTCCATATCTCATCTCATGACAATTTTTGCATTTCCGTGCTTGCTATTTGCCCACACAACAAGTGCATATGTATATGGAAGAATAATCACAATAATAATACAACAATAACAATGTGAGAATAACCGGAAAACTCGAACTCGAGCTGAGATCTGACCTGCTGCTGTAAGAAACATGATGGAAAAAAATGGGGGGAAACTCGTATTTTGAGTTTTGAGTGTAATTATGACGATATGTATAGGTAAATAGTTATAAGCAAATCCAAATCCAAATCCGGACTCTGTCAATTCCGGTTTTCCTTATATTCTGTCGCCGTTGAAGTACTTGCTTGTGGACTTCTTGCGGCGATCCATCAATATATTGTACTTAAATGAGGAGAAATATATATAGTCCGCGTGTGTATTTGTGTATATGCGATTGAAAATAGTCAAATCGTCCGTCGTCGTCGTCGTCCGTCGATCGAGGACAACTAACAACTTTCTGACTTTTGTTCTATAAGTAAAGTTACATTCCGAGTATTTGAAGTGGTCAAAACAAAAGTGGAGGACAATCGTGACTGAAATACATATATAGATAGTCGACATCGACATGAATACATATTGTATATTGTATGTATATAGATAGGAATCCATGTTCAATTTAACAATGTATGTAAATTCACTTTCAAATACACATGTATAAATCTCGTCCCATTATATTTTCCTTTTCTTTTCTGTTTTCAGTTCACACACATGTCAAAATGTCAAGAAAAGGAGAAAAAATAAACGGAGAGAGAAAGCGAATGACGCAAAAAAATCCGTATATGTATAATAATATATAAATAAGTAATAATAAAAACATGCAGGGCAAGAAAGATGGACAGGACAGCCGCACAGTCGGATGGGAAAAAAACTCATTTATAGATTCTAATTTAGCTCCTCTATTACTTGAATCACATGTACATACATATTATAATTACAAGGAGAGAAGAGGATCGTGACATTTTATGTTTTAATTGAATGCAAGAGCACACGGCAACCGAAAGTTTCTTGTGTGTATGTGTGTGGACGACTTTTGAAATTTACGTTCAGAAATGCAACAAAATTAAATTGAGCGCTTTGACATGTAAAACGCTCTCATTGTGTCAAGTATATAGCAATAAAATATAAAAGGCGTCCGTCAAAAACGAAATTCAGTGTACACAATAACACACATGCATTGATGGAAAATATATATATACTAGAAAAAAGCCCGCCGTCCACACGGCGGATTTTGTCTGTGTGTCTGTCTATATGCGTTGCATTCTTTCATCAAAATTTGGTCCCGGTTTCCCAAGCTTTTGTTGTCCCTCAAAGTCATATCGATTGACTTTATTTCAGTGGTAAATGAATCTTTTCCACAACGTTCAGTTTGGATTATTCAGATATCCGAAATTAAATTCTTAACGACCGGACTATATACTGACGTAGACAATGCTGCCCCAATATCCTGCCTTCCTCAGGAAACATGAGTAGCCGCGTTAAATATACCTGATATTAGTGATATTGAAACACAACTTAACTTTTGCCGTCCTCATTGACATCAAAAAAAGGGACTTGACAAAGATCCTTGGGAATTTCTGAAGACGTTGACAATGGATACAAAATCCAAGCCCAAATCATCTTGACAGTTTTTCGGGGACTTCTCGCTTATGATACTGCAGTGATGGACAGGAAATAATGTAAAGATAACTGGAGAATGGATAGAATCCATAGGAATTCCCGCTTGCACAAAAATCTCTCTCCACATTTCCTCTCATTCTGAGTGTATAATAAAGTATACACAAAAGTAAAACAACCAAAATCCCTCCTGTTTTTTACTTACAATTCACAAAATGAAAAAAAATTGATTTATTGCGCGGACTTGTGCACTTTCAAATGCTTTTGCATCTGAAATGTAAAGAAAACTGGAGAGTTTAAAAAAACCGTCATAATATCTGTAAATAAGTAATACACAAGGCTCAAGTGTGAGTTCTTGAAGACTTGGTGTGGTGCGGTTATAGGTATCGAAAAAGGAATTGAGTGTGAGTGTGGAATGTGGAATGTGGAAATGAATGGGAAGAAGGGATTTTCTATAGACCGCACTTGATGCTATGCGTATATAGTGGAATGAACAATGCGAGGGATATATGTGCTCTCATGACCCGCTCTCATGTCCCGGGACATGGCGAATGACTCCCATGACCCGGGACATGACCAAATCC
>JAIUND010004385.1:0-12183 GCA_034699125.1 Gisinianus flammeolus | reverse complement strand
CGTATGCGCATAAGGCATATTCTGCGTCTGGGGCCAAATGATTATCCTTCGTTTTTGACCTTAATAGACGATATATATTTTATCCCCTTTTCTATATAATATATTATGCAAGCTCAAAGAGAAAAGAGAATGACCAAGCTTTATAATGTACATATATTCCCTTTTCTCACACTTCATCTCTCTTGAACTTAAAATCTCATTGTCCGTTGCGTTCATTGTTCATTGCGTTTTCAATGTATATATAAACGCGGACAACTTGAAGAATCCCAAAAAATTTCGCTATTGAATCTTCACTTGCTGAATTGTATACATTCTGAATGCTGGGACGAGACTGAACAAAAACAAAAGAAACCACAAATACATACTGACAAAATAAACATATATCGCGCGGGTGTTTCAAATAATTCCAGACTTTTTGCCTTTCCTCCGCCCTCGCGTCGTCACAGGTTTGTTTGTCGACAAACCCACATCAAAAAATGAAAATGGTGTTTGTCTTCAAGGCTCCTGTATTTGTCTTCCTCTGGGCATCATCATTTCTCATCCCTCTGACGATTGCACTGTTTCCCGGTAAAATATATAGACAAATATCTATACGGAAAAAGTCACGCTTTACAGGGGATTTGATTTGTGCGGATTTAATTGTATATCTAAAGCAATTACGTACTGGTTTTAATGTGTGCGTGAATGAATAAATAAATCTGTATATAGGGGGGCAGGTGAGTTCCGTGGGGGCGCCGTATCTTGTCGATCTGGTAATTCAAACGGTTGGAGGGGTCAAGAGGGCCTGCGCAGGGACTCTCATTTCCGGAACGGACGTTGTGACTTCCGCTGCCTGCCTCGATGGTGTCCTATCCCTCATCGTCACGTGTGGGCGGGACTTTTCGAATCCAACCGACCAGGACTTTCAGCAGCAAACGCTCACCGAACGCAATTGCCATGGATGCGTCCTTCTCCACCCGTCATATTTGCCGTATGCATTATGTATATATATACTGTCCATTCATATAAAAATGATTTTTTGACTTGATTTGGAGTTGACGCAGTCACGATGGGATGTCCTTGGAATTTGGAAGCGAAACCAAGGTAAAATGTTTTTTCGCTTCCAAATTCCAAGGACATCCCATCCTCGCCCGCGCCAACTCCAAATTAACTCAAAAATTATTTTTATATGAATGGACAGTATACATTTTGTCACTCCTTTTGATTTGCACACTTAAAATATCAATCCGCATATCACGGCACACGTGAGACTGTTTTTATTTGTTTATATTGAAAACCGGGGTTTTTGCCAAGTACATTTTTTGGTTTTTGGATTCTGAGATATATCAGTTTTAAATTTACCCCCCCCTTTTTTTAAACACATGTGTTGTTACTTGAATATATATGTATATATATTTATAGGAACGCGGTACAGTTTGGGGACAATAACTTTGATATTGCGGTACTTAATCTGGTGAGTGGTGGATTTTCCCCGAACGCGAACTGCAAACCCATCCCAATTCTAGCTGGGACAGCTCTGAGCGTTCCTCCCGTGGGCAAGACTTTAAGGGCGTTTGGATGGGGCATAACGGCGAAGGGGGCTGGCGGTGGGGGCATCATCAATACTCGCCCCACTAACAATCGCCAAGTGACGACGCTCACTCTCGCCGACCCTCAAGTCTGTAATTCCAATGCGACCTACGCCTCAAGTTTCCATTCCCCAGGGCAACTTTGCACGACCTCCACCGGCCCAACAGGAAGCTCAGTTTGTAACGTAAGCCCCAATTTACACACATACGATGTCAAATTAGCTCGTCAAAAGTTCTCATCCTGAGTAACTGAGTAAATGATAGAGGTTTTAATGGTTTTTTTTTTTGTAAATATATAGGGTGACATTGGCGGGCCCTGTGTGTACACGGACACGACTGGGAAAATGTGGTTGGTGGGCGTGACCTCGTTTGTCAGGTCCATTCAGCCCTGTGGCAATGGATTTCCGTCCGTTTTCACCTCCACGCAAAATTATTGGCCTTGGATCGTGAGACAAATGACGGGGACGCCCCTTCCATAAATCATGAACACAACAGATACATTTATATTCATTTCTTATATAATATTATTAGGATTTTGAATTCTTTACATCGTAATTACCATTTTTCCCATTCTTTTTTTTATTTACAAATGTAAACAAGACGAAAAGGTATAATTATAGTAAAAAATAAATGATACATAATAAACACATTTTGAGAGATAAAGTCTTGGCCGTCAGGGTCGCGTCAGGGGTCAAGTGTGGAGGGTCAAGTGTCATTGGCTAATTGAGACACGCCAAAATGGCAGATTTTTTTTCAAAATTCACTATTTGTGAAATTTTGAAAACATATAGCTGTCATTCGCTTTTTTGCTTTTAAAAAATCCCGTTTCTCGCATTTTAAAACACGTTCCTTTATTAATGAAAATGCATACATAATTTTTGCTTGCACAAACGAACAAACTCAAAACAATTGTAAATCTCTACAATTGACAGAAAAAATGTGTCTAAATGTCTAAATATGAAATACCGGGCTCAAAAAAGAATACCCAAATAAAAAGCCCTCACAAAAGAATTGACATTCCTTTTTGTTTTAACGTTTTCTATATAACGAGTAATCCTTTTGAATCGACTGAGCTCATTTTTGTATGAGAAAACTCAGGACTTTTGCACACAGACCGAAAGACATTTAAAAATCCTTACCTTTGTGATTCGTTAATTTTCAAAAAATCGTCAGAAATTTGCACAAAATAACCAAAATTGCTCAAAAAAAATTGCATTATTGTTTGAAAAATTCGCCTAAAATGTGTTAAAATGGCGTTTGTGTAAAATATCCCGTTATTAGCTTTTTTGGCTCTCTTTGTTTTGCTAAGTTATTCTCGTGTTGCTGTGCTTGAAGCCGCTGGATATTAGTAGTAAAATTCCTTTTGGAACCATTCGGATTTGTAGCGGCGGAGGAGGAGTCGACGGAGCTCATCGTAGCCAATCATTATGAAGAAAAATGGGATGGGGGGAAGCCACCACCAAAACCTTTGAAAATCCGCACCCAAAAAAAAAATTACTTTAAATAAGATACTGTTTGCCACATAATTATTTAAAAATATAAATGAGAGATTCAGATGTGAAGATGGCGAACGCACTTGATGGGCACATAAGAGATTGCCGTGTTGAGTCCAGGCGTGTAGGTGAGGAGGCAAGCCAGACCCGTTTCCACCACGATGGCAAAGAACACGACCCAATTGCTATACAAAAAACAAGAAAAGTCCGCTCATATACATATATCGTCTGTTAAGTTCAAAAAAAGGACGATAATTATTTTCCTTAATTTCGTTTGACCGAGTTGACCTGCTCTGGAGGTCAAAGTATTAGAGATCGAGCTTTGGGTCAGGCGACATTATTGTAGAGCAGGTCATGACGAACAATAATGTCGCTTGACCCAAAGCTTCATCTCTAATACTTTGACCTCCAGAGCAGGTCAACTCGGACAAACGAAATTAAGGAAAATAATTATAGTTCGTTTTTGAACTTAACAGACGATATACAAACTTGATAATAAATATTTGACTTGCAACAGTGGATATATGGATAAAAGTCTGCTTCATTTATATGAAGTTGAAGTTGTGGATACGAAAACACGCCGCATACCATTTTTTCCTTTTTTGCATATTAATATGCAGAAAAACATGGGCTATTTTAATATACAACAAGTTAGACATTTGTAAAAAAAATTGCAAATATTTAATTTTAATTAAGTTTTAATTAACGAGATTTTCCGGAGGAGTGAGTGGGCAAAGTAGGACGTGGAAACGGACATTTCATCAACGTCCGTGGAAACGGACGTTGATGAAATTGCCGCTAGAGGACTCCCTCAAAATTGTACAATGAAAGCAATGAGTTCAAGGAAATCTCTGGAATTCAATGAAACCGTTTCATTCAAACGGAGCTTACGCGCGCGAGTCGCTGTTAAATTGGACTCGCCATTTAAACTCGAATATCTCGACTTCTATAGATACTGGTATGCGGCGTGTTTTCTTATCCACAACTTCATTTATATACTAACTCGAAAAGCTTTTGGGCGAGGGAGACGCGACGGACTTTTGAGATGAGAACATTGGCCCACTGACAGACGACGATGGAGCAGAAGTACGCAGTCCAACATGTGTGCTCAAGGTTCTTTCGTTGTCCAAACGTCCACTCCTGCCCGTACGAATCCATCAAAGCGTTTATCCCCGGCTCGTCCCAATTGGACTGTAGACCAATGAGAGTCGATGGCCAAAACCCGTTCTGGCCCATCACGACAAAGTACGTGAGGAAACCCGCAAAGGACTCGATCATCCCCAACTGCCCGTACGAGAACGAAATCAATCTATATATATCGTACAAATTGTACACAATTTACAACAAAAAAAACAACAACAACAAAACCACAGACGTCCCGAGTCCTAGGTTCTATAGGTTCGATTCCCACATACATCTTTATTTTATTTTTTTGTTTTTTGTTTTTTGTTTTGGAATAAGATTGTTACTTGTCCGTGACTAGATTGTCGGTGATGGGGTTCCGTGGAGGTCGTTGCATAATGTCACCCTCCGCCTTCTCGTAAGACAAGGAAATGGTGGGGAGGATGTCCGTCCCGAGACAAATCATTAACATGGGGATGGTCCCCAGGGGGAGAGGAATCCGAATGACAATGAGCACTAGGAACGGAACCAACTCCGGAATATTGCACGTCAGCAAGTAACAAATGCATTTCTTGAGACTGTGTGTGAATGTTCAAATACAAATATACTCTTAGAAAGACACAACATGAGGAAACACAGACTGGAAAATGAAAGTTGGTGGAGGAGGACAAAGAGAGATGTGGACATATATACATATCGTCTGTGAAGTTCACAAACGAACTATAACGATTTTCCTTAATTTGCGGAAATGCGACGACTACGTCCGTCTTTGTGGGTAAAATTGTAAACAAATTGAGGGTGACAGAAAAGGTCATGACCGACAATAATGTCGCAGGACCCACAGCTCCATCTCCAGCCATTTGACCTTTGCAGTTTGGAGCAGGTCAAGGAAATTAAGGAAAATAATTATATAGTTTCGTTGTGAACTTAGTAGACGATATACATATCGTACTTGTCAAAGATGAGACGGCCTTCTTCCACACAAGCCACAATGGATGTGAAATTATCATCAAGGAGAATCATATCCGCCGCTTGCTTGCTCACATCCGAGCCCGCAATCCCCATTGCAATCCCAATATCCGCCTTCTTGAGAGCTGGTGCGTCATTCACGCCGTCCCCCGTCACCGCCACAATCTCACCCAACCGCTGGAAACCCTCCACAATCACAAGTTTCTGTTGGGGTGAGACGCGAGCAAAGACGATTTCCCCGTGATTCCGGAGGACATCATCCAGTCGCTCCGTGCTATACTCGATCAGATCCTCACCTTGTACTACGATGGCGGTAATGCTTGGGTCATCCTCCAGGTCAAATGGATCCACGCCCAAGCGTTTCCCTTTCTCCTCAAGTGTTTCGTTCCCTGTGTAAGTGTATGATATGATATATGCGAGGGAAATCCAACCCAATCATAAATATATATCCATGGCCGCATTCAAAAAAGCCTCAATGGCTGTTGGCCCCAGCATGTGAATCTGAATGTGAACCATATCGGTATGCGCCGTCTGGGGCCAATATGAGTTGAGGCCCTTTTTGAATGAGGCCAACGATATGTAAGTTCAGCTTCGTTTTGTTTTGTTTATACCTGGGCTGATGATGCCGACTTGCCGAGCGATGGCTTTGGCTGTCACAGGATGATCGCCCGTTACCATGACGACTTGGATCCCAGCACTCCGGCACATCCGGACTGCTTCCGGTACTCCTGGCCGAGGTGGGTCCGTCAGGGAAATGAGCCCAACGAAGAGGAGGCCAATCCGTAGGAAATCCTGATTATCCGAGGAGAAGGGAAAGTCGCGTGGGAACTTTTCCGGCGGCAAAAACCCGTTACAAAACCCAAGGACACGTTCACCCTGTCCACCCAACTCCTCACAGGCGGCAATCACTCGTCCCCGCCAATGCTCATCCATCTCCATTTCCGCCTCGCCCACTAAGATCCGCGTGCAGAAGCGAAGAATGACCTCGGGTGCTCCTTTCATCACCAGAAATTGAACCGAGCTCCGATTCAGATCGTGAATTGAGACCTGGAATTTGTTGGTCGAGTTGAAGGGGATCTCAAATATTTTTGGGTGCTGGGCTTGAAAGGCCGTCACGGCTGTCCCCCGTCCACTCCCACCGCCACTCCCACTCCCACTCCTCCCACCCCCGTCACCCCGTCCCAGTATCGAAAACAGTTCCTCCATACCTCGGAGGAGGGCAGACTCGGATGCATCTCCGAGGATTTTCCCGCCTTCAAGGAATTTGGCCCGACTACAAAGCGCTGCAACTGTGGAGAGGGCGCTCCAACCATCCCCACCACCGCCGTCACCCTTTGATGTGTCCGTGTCCTCCTCCACGGGATTTTGCATCTTCCCGCCGTACCAGAAATGAGCGACGCTCATGCAGTTCATGGTGAGCGTCCCCGTTTTGTCGGAGCAGATGACGGTCGTGGAGCCAAGTGTCTCGACAGCATGAAGTTGCTTCACTAGACAATTTTTCTTGGCCATCCGTTTGGCGGTGAGGGCGAGGATGACGGTGAAGGTGACAAGGAGTCCTTCCGGGACGTTGGCGACGATGATGCCAATGAGGAATAGCGCTGCGTCCACCCAGTCGTAGCCCATCCCGAGGGCAATGACAAAGAACGTCAGACCAACGATACAGGCGAACGTCGTGATGAGCTTCACAAAGTGTGTCAGTTCTCGCGCTAATGGCGTGTCACCTATAATATATATATATATAGGTATGTTAAACTACAGGTCAAATCTATGTTACATTTGAGGCAAGATCCGCTTCAAGTCCAGGTCAAAGGTCAGCCGTCAATATGTCTTTTTTTTGTTTATCTTACTCGAGTCCAGACCGGAAGTCAAACTTGCAATCCGGCCGATAAAGGTTTGATCACCCACGCTGACGACGATTCCTTTGGCGGTCCCTTTAAAAAACGAGAGGAACAAGGAAAATTTATAGAAATTCGTAAAAAAAGAAAAAAAACACGAACACATGTCAAAATTCAAAATTCAACACGCATTTGCGGACTCACCTTCCAGTGCGTTGGTTGAGAAAAATGCAAGGTTTTTGGTTTCCATTGGACTGTGTGAATTAATGACACATTTAACATGTACATACAGTGTTTGAGAAAGCAATCAAATACAAATACAAATCGTCTGTTAAGTTCACAAACGAACTATAACGATTTTCCTTGATTTGTGGAAAGGCGACGACTGCGTCCGTCTTTGAAGGTAAAATTGTGAAAAAATTGAGGGTGACAGAAAAGGTCATGGCCGACAATCATGTCGCAGGACCCAAGGCTCCATCTCCAGCCATTTAACCCCTTTGGAGCAGGTCAACGACATTAAGGAAAATAATTATAGTTCCTTTGTGAACTTAACAGATGAAATATACAAATAAACGCTACATCATTTTCTTTTTGTGAGTATATGTAATTCAAAAAAGGAGAGGCGGGAAATAAACTTGATGACTCATTGTGTGCTGTGGTGGGTGATTACTTTTCGTGGGTGAGTTCGGGGACGCGGGGTTGCGGCTCAGATTCCCCCGTCAAAGATGAATTGTCCACTTTAAAATCGCACGAGTCCAGGATTCGAATGTCCGCTGGGATTTGATCCCCAAATTTTCTGTACAGTATATACAAATATATTTCCACAAATTTCCACCATCAAAAATGTGGAAACCCAACTTTTTTAATTTAAACTGTATGGGAATTGAATTAATTTGTGTGTACTGTATATATATTTATGTACATCTCAACAATGTCACCGACAACCACGTCCGCTGCATTGATGACCTGAACTTTCCCGTTCCGAATGACGGTGGCAAAACTTGGGATCATCTTGGCAAAGCTCTCCATCACTTTCCCACTCGAATATTCCTGATAGAAAATGAAAATGCCGAGGACGAGGACCAAAACTCCCAGCACAATGCCCAAATACAACTGCAATCACAATCACAACACAGCCAAATCAGCCAATTAAATTCTAGAGAGCAAAAGGTCTCCAATCCAATCAACATCAACATCAACCTACCAACTTTTATAGATAACATCACTTAAACCCACACCGAGGACGGCATGTTTTTTTTTCTTTTGTTTTTGTATAAAGATCCTTACGTAGTCACTGGGTGGTTGACTGGTCTGGAAGCGTTGGGCCACATACGCGGTAAAACTGAGGATGGATCCAGCCCAAAGTAAGAGCTGAAAACCACCAATGAGCGTCTTGAGGAATTTTAGCCAAAGTGGTTCTTTTGGGGGCGGTGTCAATTCGTTCCGGCCATATTTGACAGCATTTTGCTCCACCTGCCTCTCGTCCAACCCCTAATAAAAACAAACAGACAGACAGACAAACATATTCGGAATGTAAGAAGTTAAAGAATTTATTGAAAGTATATAGAGGTACTTCAAATGGAATGGATAGGGGTTCAATTCCAGGACAGGGCATTATAGTTTCTTTAGTTTTTTGTACCTGATTGGGATGACTGCCAAGGCGGTTAAAAAGGCTTTCAATCGGGACTTCGTGATAGTCAATCGCTAGCTCTTTCTTGAGGTAACTCAAGGACTTTCGCCGAATCTCGGTACTAAACCCCAAGTGGATTTGGTTCATCTTATATATAGACAAAGAGCGAAAGAGCAATATGAGAAGAATATCCGATACGGTCTATATGCACATGTGCGGTAACCTTTGTGTGCATGTGGATGAACAAAAAAGTCAAAAAAAAGTCAAAAAAAAAGAAGAGGTATTGAAATTACCGGCATGGCATCCCCAACAGGAACTCCTTCCCCAGATTTTCGTGAGTATTGTGAGGCTCGTCGATCCGGTGCCCAAATTTGATCATTTTCCTGCAATTCAATTATGCCCACACAATTCCATTGGGAAAGATTCAAAATGTAATGTTCACATCCATACATACATACATATCGTCTGTTAAGTTGACAAACGAACTATAATTATTTTCCTTAATGTCGTTGACCTGCTCCAAAGGTCAAATGGCTGAAGATGGAGCTGTGGGTCCTTCGATATTATTGTCTGCCATGACCTTTTCTGTCACCCTGAATTCTGTCAGAATTGTACCCACAAAGACGGACGCAGTAGGAGCATTTCCGCAAATTAAGGAAAATCGTTATAGTTCCTTTGTGAACTTAACAGACGATATGTACATACACACGCCGGAGAATGAATTTAATAAAATAAGAAAAGGGAACGAGGAGAACATTTGAGTCGGATGAGATCCACACACAGATCCACAGATCTTACATCAATGATGATGGAGAGCCGTTTGGAGAGTGGACGGTTCAAATCCCGCCTTCCATCTTCCTTTTCCTCGTCCATATTTGGCGTTCCGACAAACGTCAAACGTTATATAGCAAATAAGTCACAGTGTGGTACACAGGTTTTAATTCAAGGTAGGAATTGAAATGTGTGGAAATGAACGAATTGTGTGTGTGTGCATCAACTATAAGTGTGGAGCACAGAGTTTCGGATTCGTCCCTTTCTGGACAAAAAAGAAAAGAGTCAATGAGGAAAATGTGGCGAGGATGATGAACAAATTACACAACGACCACAACACATAATGCGTAATCCATCAAAACTAATGATGATGATGATGATGACGAGCGCGTGACTGTGGGATCAACACGAGCCGAGTATATAAAGGTGCCTCTCGCACGGACATGATGGACATTGTCATTACTAATGACTCATTAGAGAGAGAGAGAGAGAGTGGAGAGACTGGTGTTGTGGGCCATTCTAATTCAATTTATAAAAGTATATGAAGTTCTGGATAAGAAAACACGCCGCATACCAGTATCTATACAAGTCGAGATATTTGAATTTAAATGTCGAGCACAATTTTAACAGCGACTTGCGCGCGGAAGCTCCGTTTGAATGAAACAGTTTCATTGAATTTCAGAGATTTCCTTGAACACATTGCTTTCAGTATACAATTTTGAATGAGTCCTCTAGCGGCGATTTCATCAACGTCCGTTTCCCCTTTGCCCACACTCACTCCTCCGGAAAATCTCGTTAATTAAAACTTAATTAAAATTAAATATTTGCAATTTTTTTTTACACATTTCTAACTTGTATATAAAATAGCCCACGTTTTTCTGCATATATATTAATATATTAATATGCAAAAAAGTGAAAAATGGTGTGGGGCGTGTTTTCTTATCCACAACTTCATATACAATCAACATTCATTACGATTCCCCTAATTATTATTCTAATACTTAGCCATCGGTCATTAGGCCATTGTGATTGTGAGTGTGAGTGGTTATGATATCCAGACTTGTCCAGATATCCTGGATATCTGGACAAGTCTGGTAATAGCGCCAAGCTGTCGGGCAATCAGTCCAAGTCGCAACCACACAAGTCTGTAGTCGTAGTCTGTACACACTGATTAGAATTGTATAGGTTTTGACCCACACACAAGTTCTTAAATCCGTGCACTGTCGAGAATTTAAGTCGGGTGCGAGGGCTGCTGCGGCTTCAAAGCGATGGTTTAAACCGGTTGAAAAAGGAATCCTGTGATATTGGCTGAAATGACCGAAACAGAAAATACCTGTTTTTTTCAACATCAAAAATCATCAAAAAAAAGTTAGGCAAATGAATTCGGAAGTTGAGAGTTTGGTCATTACAATTGAATTTTTCCGCACAATGTCAATATTAATGGAACGAGGTCAATTTCCCATTTGCTTCTGACTTGTGACAATAAGTATTTTAGAGCTATGTGTATTTAGGTATATATATTAGCGCACAGCTGACAGTCATATACAAAGTATATACCAAAACCAAAACCAACGAGGACGACAAAAGTGAAAAATATGACGCAAAAAACTCCGTTCGTATATATATATATTATATGTGGAGTTTGGTGTGTCCCAACTGTCCCAGGAAATTCAAGAGGAAAACCACACTCTGGAAGTCCATTTTTGCTCACACACATCAAGTCCTCCTGGACAGTTCCACTCTTTGTCAGGGTCAGGGTCAGGTCAATCCGGGCAGCGAAGGAGGAGCACCCGAAAAAATCCATCTCATAATGGTCCATCTCCTCTATACATGGTGCCTCCTCTATAATAAATTCCATGTCCATACATACATACATGGCATCTCCACTTCCACACCCATCTCAACGTCCACATGCATCAGAGTCATGCGCGAAAGGGATTGATTCCCGTGACCCTGACGACCCAGAATAATGACCCCCCCACCAAAAAGACTTGACGGTTACGAAACACAAGCAGCCATTTGAATCCTCATAATCAAAATCACAATCTCAATCTCAAGGTTCATTCAGTGTTAGAATATATCGTCTGTTAAGTTCACAAAGGAACTATAATTGTTTTCCTTAATTTCGTTGACCTCTGCGTCAAAGGTCAAATGGCTGGAGATGGAGTTTTGGGTCCTTCGACATTATTGTCTGCCATGACCTTTTCTGTGACTCTGAATGTTTTCAGAATTTTACCCACAAAGACGGACGCAGTCGTCGTATTTCCACACATTAAGGAAAATCGTTATAGTTCGTTTGTGAACTTAACAGACGATATATACATATGTGGTTTTGAATCCAAGTGTGTTATTTGTATATATGTAGTACATATTATGCACAGAAAAAAAAACTGGGGGTCCCAAAAGATTATATGTGAGGGTGGTTATGTATATTTTTATACATGAGAAACAATTAAATTGAACGGAGACTGAAATTATAAAAGTATGTACATGCAATTTCTGTATATTATATACATACTTTTTTCCAATTTCTCGACGAGTGTGTGTGGAGAGAAAAATGTGTGAGGAAACATTTCGTCCTTGCTCCGGCAGCTGTGAGAATTTCATCAATTTGAAATTCAAATTGAAAATTTCATCACATATGTACATATGTATCTATAATATATAGGTACAATTTGACAATTCTTTTTCCATTTAAATATATAATGCAAATATAAGTAAGTAATGCAAATCTTTATATGACTCACCGATGGCTGTCTGCCATTAAATGTCAACTACTCAGAGTTTTACGGTAT
>JAIUND010004384.1:0-12190 GCA_034699125.1 Gisinianus flammeolus | reverse complement strand
CTCTCCAATAGTACACCCCCCTTTCGAATCATCTTTTTTGTTAATACACCCGGTGAATTATTAGGGATTTTACGGTAATTGTATTTTATCCTTTTATTGCAACATTAATTATTTTATATAAAAAACATACTCACACGTGTACAGGAGAAATGGGATTATCGTTTTGCTGTTTAAAATAATTCGTTTTACTTAAATTATAGCGTGATTTTACTTACAACAACAAATTTTGAGTCGATTTGTGCTACACTTGCTTTAGTTTTTCCTCCTGTATGTATACTAAGAAAAGTACTGAACATATACCGAATACGTAGCTTTTATAGAGCTTTTAATACAACTTTGATTTTTTCTATGCTTTTTTCTTTGATTTTGACAGACATAAATACGGACATTAGAACTCTGAATTGTCAAACTATCCCTGGTCAAAATGTTGTGGGCAACTACAATAATTCCTATCTTAAGTACTCTGTTCCTTGTTTTAAATGGAGGAAATGCTCAAGAGGCAGAATTTGTCAATGTAATTAAGAATTTATTACAAGGAGATGAACTGAAAATGTTTCAAAGTAAGTGTAATAATATTATTATATCTCTATAATTTACTGAGCCAATCAAGAAAATTACAACTTCACTATATACTCATGTTATATTTATAATAACTTATTTATATACACACAGTGTGTATTACACACATAAAACCTTGTATTTTTTAGAAAATTTTAATGACCGCCTGTCTCTTTCCTATGATTTTCAGAGACATACTCAGCATTGCCTTTAGAAATAAGGAATAAGCTCACAAAAGACTTACTAACCAATCCGGGGCAAATTGGGCAAGATCTTTTGGGTTTCTTGGGACCACAAGTACAAAATCTCCTCGGCGGTCTAGGTACTTAAACGAATATATACATATGTATAATAAATATATATGCATTGATATTTATTCAAGGGAAATTCAATACTTGTATGAGCAATTGAGTACATATTGTAAAGGTTAACTATACTTTTTATATATTATTTATTTATAACATAAATAGGAGCCAAAAAGACTGTGCCCTCGGATAGCGAGAATGAAGTAGAAGTAGATACGATAGATTTGGAATATAATAAAGACGGGAAACCACACAAGAGACAGCAAGCTTCTGGAGGAATGGATTTTGGCCCGATAGCTGGAATGTTGGGAAATTTAGTGAGCAGTAATCCACAAATGCTTCTTCAAATGGCTCAAGGATTCCTCTCCAGTAATGGTCAAGGGTTTTCTTTTGAGTCCATCACAACTATGTTGACAGAACAATTTGATATCGACACAGTGATTTCCCTCGCTCAATCTTTCGGTGCCTTTCCCAGTAGAAATAGCGCTGGATCCGATCGACTTCGTGGTGAAGGAGATGTTGCAAAGGTACTAAAAATTATTATTATATGATGACCATCTATATATGTTATTATTTAATTAAATGATTGTAATTTAATGGATGTAAGGAAATAAATATTTGCTGACTATGGTTTCATTGTACAGCCCAAAGGTATTGCGGATATGCTTCAAATCAGTGAGCTTGTAAAACAATGGACTGCCTTTGCCAAATCCCCATTGGGTATCAAAGTGAACCGAGTACTACCTCGGCTTCTCAAATCCGAATCCCTTCCTGATGCTCTTCGTCTTCTTGAAAAAGAGACTTCATTCCGTTTTGATGTTATTCTCCGACAACTTCAAGATCCCCCATTCCGTCGAATCCTCGTCAGTCAGGCCGTGAAACCCATTGGACAATTTTTCAAAAGTATTACGATCCCCACGGATTTGAAGGAAGTCCTCAACAAAGCCGATGATATTCTTAATAATAAATTGGGTTTGGGTGTTAAAGCTAAGGAATTTATTGAGCCCGTCTTCAATTACATCCGAGATACTTTCTCCATCACCAGGGACTCACTTCTTGACTTGAAATCGGAGGATATTGAGAAAATTGCAACAGACATTTTGAACAAGGAAATCCTGGAACCACTTGGATTTGTTTGGGATGCTCACGAGAAAGCTAGGAAAAATTCCCAATGTGCTCAATTCATCTTTTGTCAACTCAATTACAATTATCATAATGAGAATTTCATTCGACGAAATGTGATCAAAACTTCCAGTATTGTCTCTGCATTCCAAGTCTCGTCCACCATGAAAAGGGATGCTTTCTCTCTACTATATGAAGGAGCGTACAAGGGAGCTGATGGTTACGATTGCACGGTAAATATACTTTTATAAACTATATTTATTACAAACATGTGAACTTTTCCTATACTCTCTCGAGATTCCAACCACTACTATACACTACTTACAGTACTTCATTCATAATTTATACTCCGTAGTGTGCCTAATAATATTAATTATCATTATAATTTTCTATCCCATTTTTTTTAGCATGGTGTCAATTCCCGATGCCTGGAGTTGATGAATACAGCAGCCCACAACGAATTGTAAAATGTGTTATTATTACTAATAGTATTAAATTATTAATATTTTAAGAAATTGAGCAAAAAAAACAACCAACGAATTACATTAAGTACTTAAAATGTTCGTCGGTACAAATACTATTTCGTAGTCGTCCACCTCAACAAAAAATAATGTCAAATAACAAGAAAGAGAACTGAAAGTCACATTTTAAAAACTATTAAAAAAGAACAGTACGAAAGGCAAAGGTTGTTTTATAAAATGATTACAGCCTACATATATACTATACCTATAAATTATAATATTAGTATACATAGATGATCTATCTATGAACCTATCTACGATACATAAATTTATAGTATTACTAAACATCGATGATAATCTTCTTTTGTGAACGTGATAAAAATCAAGAAAACAAAAGACAATCGCACAAATATTACCTACACTCATTAAAAACAAAAGCTACTTGAATGGGGGGTTGTTATAAGTTTATATGCAAAAGTACCTCAAATCCTCCAAGTCTGTTATTTATTGTAAACTTAATTTTAAATACACTCTCTGAAATGTCTAATAAAAGAATGAAAAACTCGTTTTAAAAAACTGAATGTTTCATTTGCCGTTTTCTTTTTTGCATCCATGCAAGATTCAAATGTTGAAGCACAAAATAAATTATTTTTATGGCCCAATTAGATGCGATAAAATAAAGTAAATACTTGTGACAGCATAATATGGATGATCGAATAAAGTAAGTAGAAAGTGAAAACTCGGATTTATAGTTTTTTTCTTCAATGTATTACCTCTGATATTTATTATTTTAAAAACAGTCAAAGCAGATGGAAAAAAATGACTTTGCGTTAACAAGGACTTTTTTTTATGCAGTTGCTTTCTCTGCTTCAAGATTTTTAAGATAAGCAGCTTTCCTTTGCGCAACGTGGTGCTTCCTAACACGTCCAGACAATTTCTTCAGAGTCCATCTCTTCTTGATGACCTTGGAAGAGTCCTTGGTAGGCTTAACGGCTTCAGGGCTGGCACGGATAGAGGAGTGAGCTTTCTTGTATAGACCTTCCATCTGTACAGAGATTATAAATAGAATATAGCGAATGAATCAATGAATTTTTACAAAAATTGTACAATACAACTACTTTTTATAGCTTCATTGATAAACAATGAACGAAATCAAAGTATGCCAGAGCATTGAATAGTCTAATTCCAACTTACACCATCAGCACTGATGCCTTCCTTGATAAATCTGGAGAATTGCCGTTTGAAAGCAGTCTCATCTTCCTCAATCAAATTTTTCATGTATTCGCCGACGTGAAGTCCAAGGATGTGCTTTCGGTGTGTTTCAGCATTTAATTCCTTCGATTCGGTGTCCCAGCCGGGGAATCTCTTTTCACTATAAAGAGTAGAATAAACATAAATTATTATATTGTGAACTAGACGCATTAATATCTTTAACACTTTAACTTATGTTTTGGACTATTAATTTTCAAGTCATATAATAAAGTATAAAGTACCTATGAGGAATATCGAGACCACCATCAACGGCTCCCTTGAGGGCACCGAAGATACGAGCTCCAGTTGTGGTACGGTACAAACCAATATCTAAAACAGCTCGGAATGCCTTGGGTTGACCATCTACACATTCAACACAGTAGTACTCTCCATTGACATCCTTTTGACCTTCATAGATTGAGTCCAGGCCAAGTTTCTTCAATAACTACATAGTCAAATCATATATATACGGTTAAGATTTTGAAGTATAATAATCATTATAATTTACTTTATTAAAAAATGTAGAGAATTCTTGTATTTAATAATGTGAGGACTTACCCTTCTAGCCAAAAGAAGACCAGTGCAATAGGCTGCGGAGTAATTTGTTAATCCGACTTTAATTCCATATCGTGGAAGTTCATGACTGTAAGCTGCGCATACAATCACATCACCTTCGAGCCTGGCGTAAGCGATCTAATTATAAGAATTGACAAAAAAAACAAACATGTTATTATTATCACTGATACTACATCATCATGTTCAAAATGTACAAAAGTAACAAAAAAAATAAAAACAAATTACGTTTTGAATGTAAAATGAAACAACTTACTTGACAAGTAATGTCCTTGTTACTGAATCTTACGACCATACGGTACTTGGGCGTATTATACTTGTTTTTGTCTTGCACGATTAACCTAAAATGAAGACACATAATAATAATAATAATAATAATGATAAAAGATCAAAATATGAAAAACATTAATACAAGTCCAGACTTTCGATTTCTATTCATCCTTACAATTTTAATTGATCTTACCGTTTACGTGCATAGTAGTCGGTTCTTCCCTCCCGTCGCCTCTTAAATTTAACTTGAAATCGCTTAAAGTACGC
The DNA here is from genome assembly GCA_034699125.1 of Gisinianus flammeolus. Classification (NCBI taxonomy): domain Eukaryota; kingdom Metazoa; phylum Arthropoda; class Collembola; order Symphypleona; family Katiannidae; genus Gisinianus; species Gisinianus flammeolus. The sequence continues at coordinate 7,383 of JAIUND010004384.1, read as the reverse complement.
TTTATTCTTAACTACCTTGACGAAACCCTATATATTTTAACCAAAAAAATAAATAAAAATAAATTAAACTTCCACACAAGTAGGTATGTAAAATGCAGCATGGCATGGAAGCCGCTATGATCTTTTTTCGTTTTAAATCAATAATAAAAATACATTACACTTTGCCGACTGGTCTAACTTTTCCTTTTCTTTCTCAAGCGATTGAATACACATTGACTAATCAACAATTATAATCGTAATTATTAATAAAACTCGATTAAAATTAACAAAACTTACCATGATGTCTTCTCTTCACAGCTTTTTCCAACCAGGTAAATTATTTAGAGAGGAGCAGAAAGACCGAATGAAATAACACGCCGGAACGAGAGAAAAACTCGGCCACGAGAGGCTTTGAGATCACAATGGGGCAACGTGATTTTCGAGATAAATTGAACAAGAGAATAACACCGTGGATTTACTATAATTATCATTCAAGCATATTCAAAATGTACACGATGAGGGTAACTTTTTGGGAGATGAAATGAGATAATAATGATACAATTAAGACTTACAGTGATGGCTGAATAAATATCCCTAACAATTATCCGGATATTGGATTTTAATTGGAATTAGTGGAGTTTGGGGGCATCGAGCGGATTTCAGGAGGAACGACGTGAGCAGAGGGCCTCAACCGGTCCAACTTGAATGTGAGTCGGCGTGTTGTTTCTCGTCTCGTTTCGTCTTCCTATTTTATCCGAAAAGAAGAGAGGAAAAAGCTGGTGTGTATGCGAAGATAATTAAGTAGTCATCATGGTGAGTTTATCTTAATTTTAATTGTAATTATTTAAGGAATTGTATATAGTATTCAAAAGTGTATCATAATGATTTGATTTTTCTTCTTTTCCAAAATAGACTAAGGGAACGAGTAGTTTTGGTAAGCGTCGTAATAAGACACATACTTTGTGTCGAAGATGTGGCAGGTCAAGTTATCACATTCAGAAGTCTGCCTGTGCCCAGTGTGGCTATCCTAGAGCTAAACTTAGGCATTGTAAGTTGTAGTTATATTATTTACTATAAAGAATATTGTACTTTTGATTTGTCAAGGAATGGATGAGAGAAGTGTATGTAACACATTACATTATTACTGCACGTGTAAGCATTCAACATTGGGTTTCAGAAAAGTTGAGAACATGGAGTTTTTTTCCCATGGACTACTAAAAGGAAATGCAGTTGTATTTATTATTTTATTAATTTTGTGCTTTTTATTTCTTTTGTAAATTTTAGTCAACTGGTCAGTTAAGGCTCAAAGGAGGAAGACCACCGGAACAGGCAGAATCCGATACCTTAAAGTTGTCCGTCGACGATTTAAGTGAGTTCAAATTTCTTGACTGTATCTTCTCAAATTTGAAATATTTCTCTTTGAATTCTGATGGGTGTCGGCGAACAATGCAATCTTTGATCATTATTTTACTGTACATTGAGCAAAACTTTAGTTAAAGACTTTGAAGTAATAATTCTTCGTTTCTTTCTTCTCGTGTGTGTGATATTACAGGCATGGTTTCAATGAGCCCAAACTTGGACGAAAATCAACTAAGGGAGCCATCAAAGCATAAACATTTAGAAACCTATTACTTTTTTGGATAAAATAAGGTCTAAATAAAAGTTTTTGAATCCAATTTCGTTTTAATATTGTCCTCATATTTATTTTCTCTTTTTTTCAACACGGTGGTCATTATTTTCTTGTTTAGTAATTTCTCACTTTTGACCTGATATAGCAGTCTACCTTGGGACATTTCAACTATTTTATCATTTACTCATTAATTTACATATTGCATAAATAAGTAATTATTAATAATTTAATATTGTTTTAAAACTAATCAAAGTCCCTACTAGACTTGTGACAAAATTATCTCGGGAATCTTGAATTTGGACTCTAGTGCATTTATTTACAATGATGGAAATAAGAATGAATTGCATAAACTTAGTGTCAAAGAAATCAAAGGTATATAAATAAATATATACATAAAGTATTTGTCACTACAAAAGTATACTTGTTTTTCCAAGTGTGGAATTCATAAAAACCATGTAATCTCTTTATATTGAGAAAAAAAAGTCATCTGAATATATAGGTACGTATAAGAAAATTGGTACATTGTACATTTTATTTTAAAATTCTATAGAGACAAGAGAGACGACTAGGGAGGGACGAAAACTGTTTTTTATTATTCAAGTTTTCAGATTCTCATTCAATTTTCAATTGTACTATCATATATACAACACAACAATGCTTTACCTATATATGTACTATAGTTCAGAAGAGTACATAGAGGTTTGGAAATTCAAAGTCAAAGAGACACGCAGAACGAAAGGGAAGGAATTATACGGTACATCGTATAATATCATCATCGCAATATGTATACCTATAAGTAGATGCATACCAAAATTGTCAGACCAGAACGAAAATATATTTAAAAAAAATAAATTGTTATTTCAATTATTGCAACTTGCACTGTGTACTGCAGCTATGTAAAGCTATGTATAGTTTACTACTTGCGAGCATTATTGTAAATATATACAGAAGGAAAATAAAATATTATGATAGAAAATGCGCTGTCTCGAATTTTATATGAAATGAATATATCGCTTGGCGCATCTAAGCATGATAATAAAATGTGAAATATAAATGACTTGAGACTGACAAAAAAAAAGTTTGACACCAGACACAAAATAGAATTTCAATCGAGTTTTATTTTAGGTTCAAATGTTCCATATCCATACTAATGTACCTACTTGGTTGATATTTTTATTCATGAAGAGTTGAATTTATAAAAGAAGGGGAAAATATTATATAGCGTAAATAGAAAATAGAGCCTCTTACGTAAGTAAAGCACACGAGAACTAAATCTATAAAGGTAAAAAAAAGGGAACGACATTGTAATACAGAGCTAATAGCGAGCGGTACGAATTTACTATATAGGGGGTAAAATAATAGTATAGGTAACGCAAAAAAAGATAAAAGTTGCAATTCTGTTTCCGCAGACAAACGATATAGTAAGTAGAGGTGTAGTATACCTATATGTATGTAGTTGTGTAGGGTACATCTGTTTATTCAGTTTTACTCTTCTGAATTCTCATGGTATTATCAACAGTTGAGACAGTCGAGAGAACACATTGAGACGCACCACATCACACTGACTATAGTGCACACAGTATTAGTACACGAATTATTTTATTTATAGTCATTTGCACTGTGGATTCATACATGTATTGTCATTCTCATGGCCTCGCACAGTATTTGGAACTGTGGAATCTCCGGTAAAGTGTAATACCGATCCCACGCTACATTTTACTTGACACTGGATAATATCCAGTAGTAAAATTAGTTTGCTTTGTCTTGTGTGTTGTGAAAAGTTCAAACAGTTCAACACGTCCATTCTTCATTCTTGTTTTAAAGTGAAGTTTTTGCTATTTAAATGTACATATAAAACTTTTGTATAGATATAAGTACTATTAAGTCTATACTTTGTGTAGTGAAAAGTGTCTGGAGTCTGGAATATAATATATGTAATAATATGTATAGACGTTTCTATAATTCCGCCGCTTCCATTGTATTCTTCTTCACCGAAAATTTACTTCAAATTTACGTGTTTCGCTCATTGTATTTGTTGTGAAAAGCTAGCTTTTGAGTGGGTTTTAGATTTGTGAAACACAGTGAGCACGCGAGCAACGAGAGTAAGAATTTTTAAAATCACTTTCTATCATTTTATTGTTATTGTACAAATATTGGCTAGCGAAGAATAAATTTAAATTTAATATCTCATGAAAATTTGTCGCAGTCCATAATGACATTTGAACGCACACCTAGTTTATTCACGTGTCAAGAATCTTGACTCAAGATCAATCAGTACTTTCCAATCACAGCAAGTTATTTTTATAAAAAATCAATTTAAGCTTGCATCCATACCCATACATACATATATATATGGCATATATATTTGTTAATTGGTCAGTCTATCGTAGATGGGATTTCCTCATATGAATTTTTGTAGTTGAGGCTTTTCTCCTTCACTGTGTATGTGTATATAGTTAGTTGGTTTGGTATAGTGAGTGGGTCGTTTGTACTAAATGTGTAATGAGTGATGAAAAATGATTAAGACGCGAGAGAACGAGAAAGTCGTCCAAGCTTGAATCTTTTGCAGTTTTTTTTGTACATATACGCATTCTCTCATTTTTATATATATACCTACCTGGGATACATATTTAATACCTAGTAAAGTCATAATTAGGAACTGTAATTGGGAAAGTAAAGTGCAGTGTGGAAATATGTACAGTACATGGATGCTTACACATGAATGCTTGTAAACTATAATAAATACCTATCACATATAATAAACATTTTACATATTATATAGGACTAACTATACTAGTGCTTTTATATGTAAAACGAAAAACTTTTTGTTTTTGTACATGTGTTTACTCTATTAAGTTATCATCATTTTTCTTCCCTTCATGTATGGTATGAGCAATTATTCTATTTTGTATTATTGTTATCATCATATAGTTTAAACTTTAAAGTGTCAGGATCTCCGACTCAAAACTACTATACGCAATGCAGTATCAACTATAAATATACAGTATATACATACACATACATAATCCCATTTTTAAATGTTTTAACTTTGTTAGTAATTTTACTTTTTAATTGTCTTTCAAGCTTTTGCAAATACGTTTTCATGCCCATAGCCCACACACGCACACACACATTTTCTAGTCTCTATATACAGCGCATGTTTATAAGTATGCAGTTTACTTTTTGGACGTGGTTTCCATTTAATTATGTGTTGAAAGACCACATTTTATTTGTATACCTACATGTACGTTATGTCTGTATGGAAAAAAATATATTTCATCACAAAGATAAGACGGTAAATGTATTAAATGTATAATTTATCAAATGATAGAAGATAGAACTATATCATACGCACAATCTGTAGTATATAGATTACAATTTACAATACGATCATTACGATAGGTAGAATTGTCGTAATTGATAGAGCCATGTAGTTCACACTGATGGTAATGAACGTGATTTTCTGATTATTTATATGATGAAGACATTATTATATAGAGATCATTTCACATTTACATATAAATAAATATATATATAAATTACAAAATATGTAATTGAAGTTCACAATTACTAACAAATATTCCACTATTATGTCTACATTTATTCATCGTGACTTAGAACTTGTGACTTCCCATTCAGGTTGACAATTAAAAATTCATAAATGATTCATTATACAGATAATTTTTTAACAGAAAATACAACATGATGGTGGAATTAACTATATAGGCATGAATTCCGAATTAGTATGTGTACAATAGTCATTATTCATAATTCTTTAGTATTCCAATATGTATTAGATATATATACTGAAGCCTTTCGTGGTGATATGTCTTTTTCCTTTGTCGGTGAGAGTACATAGCCGAAGAGTCTCGGTTGACAGTTTTGCCAGTTACCAGTGCATTTGCCTTCAATGACCATGAGATTCCTATGCAATTTTATGAATCAAACTTAATTTTCACTCGCCATAATATTTCCCCCTATAAAATTATACCAATTTAACTGTCTGTAAATGAGGGATCTAGGATTTTATTTAAATAAATGATTATTTATAGTTTTCTCTTCATTTATATTTCTATTGGAATTTTTATAGTTGGGTGTTTTACTACCATTTGCAAGTGGCAAGTTGGTATTAAAACTTTGGTCATTGCCTTCTTGTATATGTGAAAAAGATGCAAACATTCAAATGTCTGACTTGGAATTATTGTGCATTGAATTCATGTGTGCGAGAACTGAATGTATGAAAAGAAAATATATACATGTACGAAATATTTTACTAACCATCAGTTTTTGCTGTTTTTATTAGGTGACAACAGTGATAAATGAAGGATCTAGGAAACATATTGAACAAGGCGGTGTGGTGACTAGTGATATAATGATAATGAATCCGCGACAAAACTACGATACGGAGTGAGATAAGATAAAAAGTGTAATATCCCAAGTATTTTGCAATATATCTATACGTTCACTTTAATTCTCGAATCCATCGTGGACGTCGTCCTATACATAAGCAGTAAGCACCCGTCATCGTCATCGTCATCGTCATCGATATTTCAGACACATGTGTTTTTTTCTTGTGGAATTTCACGAGTGCTACATGTCCACAGCAGTGTCTTTACTGAATTATCAATTGTTTTGATTTGAATCCCTGGAAATTGAAACCGTATACGTGATTTGGACTATAGAAATCTGCTCTTTCGTTGGCCTATTTGCGTCTTATATTTTTGGACTTTAAATTTGTATTGACCGTCATCAAGATGAAGAAAGGTGTGAAAATGTCCCTGTTCAGTCACAATAAGAAAGACAAAGACAAAGAGAAGGATAAACCCAATATAAATAATAATCATGAGACGAATCGAGGGAGTCACAATGAGGATAACAATAGCGGCAGTGATACAAGAAATAGCTCGTCCTCACCCACCAAAAACAATAGCCAGAAAGTCAATGGGACTCAAAATGGTGGAGACACTCACAGTACTGTGGACAGCAGAGAGAAAGGAGAACATTTAAATCCGAATTCAAATCCAAATAGTCCTGAAAATCAAAGTAGCCAAAATCATAATAATTCCAGCCCGACACAACAACAGAACACAGTGCCACCAGGGAATAAACCCAAATTAGTTTTTCATTGTCAACAAGCTCAGGGAAGCCCTACGGGTCTCATCTCGGGCTTCTCCAATGTCAAAGAACTCTACCAGAAAATTGCAAATTGTTATGGCTTCCCACCTGACGACGTAAGCCTTTTTTTAAATACATATTATCCTTTCAATATACATACCTGTGTACCCATTTTATACCACATCCTACTAGCTACTACATGTAATAATATTCGGTTATGTGTGTGTACATTATTGTATTATGTTTCATATATTTATCTACTTACAAGTAACTCACAGCCTTAATCATATGCAAACTTTGCATGATTATTGAGAACAATCTTAATCTTTTAATTATGGAATTACTCCTTGAATCATGTCTTGTTCTCATTTGCAAAACAAAGCCAACAAATTACAATATGCATAAAATATATTATGTAATAATTTATAATTTATTTAGGTAGTTTCTTGTGTGTGCAAAATCCCTCTTTTGTACAAAAAAAAAAAACAATTCCTTGTAAGCATACAGTCTACATTTGCACGTATCTTTCATCATACTTATCGTTAGTAATTTAAAAAATCCCCGTGTACATGTATACGTACATGTACATATATACATACATGGATGATGAGAAATGATAATGTTGATGATTCAATGAAAAGATAATTGTTAATTAATGA